>JAAEAF010003032.1:0-115853 GCA_011037195.1 Triatoma infestans
TCACAAAGTAATCTCCTAAATAAATAAATAAATAAACTATTTGGCGTATTTTGTAAAACTTTCAATTAATTCATAAAAAAAACGAAAAAAAATGCAGGGATTCATATTATCACTGGGGGGTATCACATAAGGTCAGAAAATTTTTTAGGATTATACAATTTGAATAGAAACACCAGTCTATTACACAGACAGAATATAACCGGTTTCGTTTGTCTGAAGATTTCGTAAAAGCCATTAACAACTCACTATATGTGATTCTTTTATTCTCCTTGTATTAAGGGTTGCAAGGAAATGTCCAGAACTGAATCACTAAGTCGTCATATATTTAATAAAGATTCAAAATTTCTGCAAAAGGAGATTTTAGATGTATTAAATCAGCTGACGAGTTATTGATAACTTTCTGTTACCCCTTATTAATGGGTATGTAAGGGCTCTTCAGAAATATAGGTTCATAACAAAGGGAGCAACACCGCCTCGCGATGGAAATGCTCAAGTAACACGTGTTATTTAACCTATGTAATGGTATATCAACATTTACTGGCATCATTCACCATCAAGTGCTAGACTCAATGGCGAACTCCCACCACCGTACCATCAAAAGCACACTTCAACTACTCATTACACCCTCTGTCAGGTCCATGGCAGTATAGAGGTGAATGGGCTTCAACTTGGTCAGCCAAGGTTCCTTCTCGAAGCTGTCTCTAGTTCCCACCAAGAGCTAAGAGAAACTGGAATAAAAAGCCGGCTATGTGGGCTTATGTGAAGTCACCAGATAAACTTTGAATAGTCCTTGAAGCTACGCGTTCAACCTTAGAACAAAAAAACTTCTAAGTAGCCGCATTACTCTTCAATCGACTCAAATCATCAGCCAATGCTATCATTTTACATTCATCAACATCATAACTCAGACCTTCTATACTCTACTTCTCCACTACTAAGGATTTCGTTTAAATATAAATATTGTGAATATAGTGTTAGTTCCTGTGTGTTTATTTCATCATTTATCAACCTCCAGATACCGTTACACTTAAAAACTCATTTTTACAATACATTTCAATGTCGTTCTTCAGAATCGTACCCACTACAAAAAAGGGACTCGTCCCTTCAATAGGGATCTTCACTTCTCTGCAGATGCTCTGCTTAACCTCATAAACAGCACTTACTCTGCCACACCCAAACTGCAAAAACTAGGATCTTTGGAATGAGATCGGTTTGTTATAAACCGACGTTTCGCCCGTATTGCACTAGGCTTCTTCAGAATAGTGTTGCCTTGGCGGCTAGTTCGCGGAAGTCTGAAACTTACACAATATTAATATGGTTAGCAAAGTTAGTTGAAATACGCAAATGTAGCTCAACTGTAAAAAAGAAAAAAATTGGGATGTGAATGTAGTTCACTGATAGTGCACGTGGACTAGCAACGCGAAGCTCCCGAGTTCAAGCCCTGCCTTGCTGACCTTACATGTTCTTGCCCTAAGGAGCCTCTACAGCTTACTGTCCGGTGAAGGGCAGTGTTGTCTGCAACCAAAGGACTCTGCCTGGAGGCCGGCCGTACACTGAAGGGGCTCCGAACTTTGGAGTACCTATATGAGTCCTAGAGTGGCTTGGCTCTCTCCAGAGTCCAAAAAAAGAAAAGTTTAGAACGTAATTATTACTGATCACTATAGTATTTATTATTTACTAGACGCAGAGATACAAATGATCCTACATATAGTTTTAGGTAAACCAAAATTTCTTTCACTTCGGCAACTGAATTGATTTTGGTCGAAAGAATAACGAAAGTAGTCGAATTAAGAATAGATAGTGCTGGGAGGTTATACACACTACATTGCAATGTTTAAAAAAAAGAAGACTTTTAAATATAAAATAAATTACCAAGCAGTAATAAAGACTAACACACGACAAAATTATAAGTAAACAAGGAACCTTCCCAAACTTATCACAATACAATGTCCTTGGTTTAACTGTACCCCACTTCTAGCGCACTTCATCGTTTTGCATAAATGAGAGAAAGTAAAAATGAAGACGTTGATATATTTATGTCGCAGAAATTAGTTAAAAGTTAAGAAATAGTTAAAATCCTTAATAACCTAATTTAGTACTTATAAATACCTGTGAAGGGGAATAAATTATAACAGTATGCTGGACTATTTTTATTTGGGTACTTGGTCTCAGTTGACTTATATCCCACTTCGCAAGAAATTGTTTTCTAAAAGTTCTTTAAACCGACAACGCAAAAACAGGACGTTCACAGTATGTTGACATTATTTTACATATTCGTGAATATTTTTACACCACTTATTTTCAACACACTACGAATCATGGTCTAAATGCAAGATAACATGACCATTAAGTGCATCTTCTTCTATAGTTACTATGGTAATGTTATATAATAGTAATACGCATAAATTTAAAAACAAAAAAATATATAAAAAAAAAAACAAGCCACAAGATTGCAAGGGTCATGGCGGAAAAACCGGACCCTGCCTAGCTTACAGTTATCACTTATCAGTATCAGCGACCACACGCAATACACAGTTTGCTGTAAAATCTGCCAAAGAAGTGTGCGTGTGTGTGTGTGTGTGTGGAAGATGAAGTAGATTGTAACCTTAGATATCCATCTGAAGTGTGTGTGTTGTGGGTGTGTTGTGCGCGTGGTTTGTGTGTGCGTGATATAACTGTAATTCACTAGTGAGTTTGTGATCTCTCTGCGAGATCTTATTTTATTTTTCTTTCTTTCTCAACTTCCTACATCTTATTATTTTTATCACCATATTCCTCTTCATATTCATTTTTTTCTACTGTCTTTTTTACCACTTCCTCTTAATAATGCTATAGGAAGAGGAAATCGTGCAATCAGGTACATTTTTTAAATGAAGTTTTCACGAGAAATATATATTTCTTGAGGTCCCTTGTGTATGAAACAAAATGTATTCAGCGAATACGTCATAAATAATAGCAATAATAGTTGTATTTATTATTTCGAATTATTATCATAGCGGATATATTTAAAATATAAACTGAACTGCTGAAATGCAGAAAGGAAGTAGTTGCGAAAACAAACACATAAATTAAAATTATTTAACTTAACTAGTAAAAAAATTGTAATGGAATGGAATGGTCCTATGTTGACGAAATTTACCGCAAGAACCATCAGGCGTTGTTGTAAGCGCTATGTTGCTTACCAACCGTTTTTACTGCTAGCGTCTGCGATACGTACAACCTTCAAGAGTTTTACTACTTTCTGGCTATGCCAACGAATTTACACACTAATGGGCTATAATTTTAAGAACCCAGCTAGCTTCCCCTGAAAAAAAATTATATAAAACCCCGGCAAAATCAGGGTTCTACAGAAAAGTTGAAAACTACATTCGAAGAAGTTTAAGAAACCATCAAGAAGAGAATAACCAGTCTGGAACAAGTATTTAGATATTGCTATTTTTGATAAGTACAAAACAAAACTATCTAAGAGTGACTCAACAAACTGCTTTTAACAAACAATCGGCACTCAGGTCTCTGCCAAAAGCTCTTTCACCCAACAAGCTGAGCTATATAACTAACGAGGCTGAGCTATATAACTATCCAACACTACAACGCCTAAACTCCTTTTACCGTTTCTCCTCTTACAAGTTCGTTAAATACAAAACTGTGTAAAATGCAATCGAGTTTTGTGTTTCATACTTCGACAACGACTATTTACCAACATTTTATGCCATCATTACTCAGACTAAGGACGGTAAATGGCGTAAATGTTCTTTTATATTAATACAGCAACAGGTATAAAAAATGTTAATAAACAATTATAAAACATTTAATTAAAGTTCATTTTTTTGCAAGTTATGAAATGATTTTTATTTTAAAAAAATTTTGAATCATTAACAAACAGAACTCTATGTATATGATTTGGTAGAAAATATATAAAGAAGAATTAACACTTCAAACAATTTTTAAAATTGTGTCAAAAGCATATATTAACTTATTGATCAAACTTTAATACCAACTTTCCCACACACACACACAAATTGTTTATTATATTTTACTTTTCATAAAAACACGAGTAGACTTTAGGGAAAAAACACATTTCTATCAGTGAAGTTAAAAAATAATTTAAGCGGAATCCCAAAATACGCTAATTGACCAAAAATAATTTAATTGGGAGGGCAATCCTGCGCGAGTGGTGCCCTCCCAAATACGCGAAACCTAGTACCAGCGAAACTGGGGCAGTGACATAGATAGTGATACACCGTTTCCCTGACTCCGTCATCGCAATCTAACAAGTGGGACTAGACGTCCTCCCTATGCTAAACAAGTGACTAGACACCCAAGGGTCCTCAGACCACCGCCAAGGTCCTCAGACCTGTTCTGCTAAGAAACAGGATGTAAGCCGAAACTTCCTCTTAATTCCTTTTATAAATCTTTTAACTTGGAGGCACCCCTGCGTGTCCCCCCAGCATTTCTCCAAGACTCTCGTCTCCCAAAGTCTAATCTGTTTATCATGAAACCTCTTAGTTACGGCAAGGGCTAGTTCAGGACCACAAAATGGTAATGATGATCCCTCCCTAGCCAATTGATCCGCCCTCTCATTGCCCTCTATTCCCGCATGTTCAAGTATCCAACCCCTCCGAGCCAAGGCGTTTAAGCCTTCTCCAAACAGGCATTAACCCAGCATAGTGGAAAAAAATGGGAAGCACACTTGGCAGTGTTAATAAACGCGCAAAGGTCGGAACTAAACGGCTAGGGAACAGCAAACTGCGATGGTGCCATATCTTTGAAACTCAGTTTTCAAAACCGAGAAGTGGCACTCAAACTTGGTATTCTTTTTTAGGTACCTACTATATGCATAGAATGGATTCGAGCTAAATGCATCATCAACCTGCAAAATGCATCTTTACTGAATGTTTGATTTTTTTTTCCCAGTTTTTCGCAAATTTTTGCAATAATGGCTCCAACGATTTTCTTTACACTTTACAAACTATCTACATACATAGAAACTTATCATTTTTATTTGTACCATATATCCGTTGATTTTTTTTTGGAAGGCTTTGGTGCAAAAGTAACTAAAACTTTCACGTATGGTACTAATTTAATTCTGTAGGTATATGGTTTTACAATTTATATAATAATAATAATAATAATAATAAAAATATTGCTAGTATAAAAACTAATAGAATTCCAAATTTGAAGAAAATCAGTTAACCGAAAGTGTAACCTTACAGATTAGGTTCTTGTGATTGGCTTTTCGAAATTGTCTGAAAACGACCAATATGATTTCCTTTTAAACTTGGAATGCTAACTGTACAGATATAAATAATCCTTATCACTTTTATCTGAAACATGTTTAAAAAAAAACAACGAAATTGATTGGTACTTCTCCCTCCACCACCACTAAATAATTTTAGGACAAATAAACTAAAAATTTGAAGTTCAAAAAAATTTGTCATTCTATATGCTTTTTACCATAACCCTATATTAACAGGAGTAAAGTAATAATCAAGTTATTTCACACCAGATTTCTCTCTAGAACGTCATTGAAACATTGAAAAGCAGCTACAATTGGACCTGCCTAAATTTATTTACAAATTTCTTTCTATACATAATTAGCAAATGCCACTTGAATCATTCGTAAAGTGTTTCTATATTAGCCAGTGAACGGACTCATAGGAAGGAGATTTCTGTTTAGGCCAGCGTCTTAACATGGTTATTATACCCTTTTGAAATTTAAACTTTTTAATTTGAGATTAATACAACTGTTAAGTTAATATCATGAATGAAAATAGAAAATTTTAATAGTAATCAACAATTAATATAATTGACAAAGCTTTTCTTTCGTTGACTTCAGTCCGAGATATAAGTAACACTGTGAGTAGCATTTATTGTTCTTAACATGGAGTAGTGGAATATTCCCAATTTGGTAATCAAACCAACGAATGACAAAATATGACGATACAGAAGACATTTTTTTTTAATCATTTTTACCTCAATTGAATTTTTGATGGGTCTATAGTAAATGAAAATGTCCATTTTTTTTTTTAATACGTGCTCATATGAATGTAGGACGTAAATTAAATTGATTGAACCACTCACTTCCTGCCAGAAATACTGAAACTTGTGTGTGTGTATGAAAATGGAAAATTAATAAAAAAAAAAGTCAAAATGCATGAACCTCAAACTGAATATTTGGTTATAGCTATATCAACTAACCTATCAGCTGACACAAACATTTTCTGTCCAAATTTGTCACCGGAATTGTTTTATTTTTTAAAATTTATTTATTTTTTTTTTTTGTTTTGTTTTACTGACTGACCACTTTTTTTTGTCTATTATAAAAAAGAAAAAAAAAAAGCACCAACAATTTTCATTAAATTTATTGTATTATCTAATACACATAATAATTAGCCAAACAATTTTATTGGTTACATTTTTTTTGATACCGATATTAGATAGATCGGTATTTTACCGACCTAGAAAGGATGCACAATTTTAAGGCTCATCTTTTATAAGTATTATTACAGTAAATTTTCAAGGTTTGAGAAAAAAAATATTTCAATCAGTACGGTGAAAAAGCTACGAAATGAGGCAGCCGTATGATCCCGCCCCCCACACACACTATTATAAATTTCAGTTTTGCCTTCAATAAATTAACTAAAAACTAAATATTTTATACAATTAATTACCTAACAAAGTCAACGGCTGACAGTAATGGAATTTTGTTTTGGACCGCCTTAGGTAAAGATTATTAAATCTGACATTTTTAACTATTCAAACTTAAATTTATTAAAAAAAAAAATCAGCGGAAATTAAAGACACGATTAATTTTAGTTTTTAGAAAATTTAATTAAAAAAACTTTATGAATGTCAACTTTTTTTTAATTACGATAGTTATAATTTTTTTTTTTAATGCCACTTGTCAGTAAAACTGATAATCATAAAGAGAAAAAAAAGAAGGTATTTTTAATTACAACTCTGGATGACTTTCACATTAAAATTATCGAATATCAATTCAGATAATTGTTTATTATTTTAACATAATATGATCATTTCTAAGGAATTTTTTTTGTTGGAATAAATGTGAAAGAATGCTCCACATCAGGCTTAATATTACCAATCCAATAATAAAACAGTATTCTGGAGAGGATTACACTGCTGCTATTGGTGAACGTAGTCTTCGTAATATAGGAAGAGTTATTCTATTCAATAAAATACTTTTATATAGAAGCTTTCAGTAATTAAAAAAAAAAAAAAGAAAGAAAGAAAGATTGTTATAGCAATTACGTTACTTTCATAATATCTATTACTTTCTCTTTTTTTGTTTTTACTCAGTTGGAAAAATTAAAGATAAAAACTTGTCCCCATATTGACCTATTTTCACAGATTCCAATAATATAACTCCCCCAGCTATATCCAACTAAATGTAACCAACTTTTCCACAAATTAAATGAAAACTTTTATTTTTTTAAGCTTTAATCTGTTAAGTTTCTACAATTGAAAAAATATCTGAACTAAAAATAAAAATAAAAAAATCTGGTGTAAAACATTAACACGACTTTATCTTACTCCTTGTTATTTACAACTATATTTAAAAAAATATAATATTTTCTTTACACTTCTAATTTCACTCATTTGTCCTAATAAAATAAACAAGCGGATCGGGGACAAAGCTACCACGCTACCAATCCAGGCAGGTCGAGAAGTGATTATATCATAGTCCAGGTCCTCTTTCCCATACCACTTTTGAAGTGACGTCTTATGCTCAGTGCTGTAATGCCAGCTATCGAATAGGATTACAATCTCCAGATTCCGATATTTACAGTCAAGGTTTAAACTGGATGCATCTTCCAACTGCGTGAATTTTTGCCTGGAAGAAGGTGGGAAACTTGCCCATAGGTTCTCCGAATTTTCTGGTACATTGGCCCAAACACTGGTTCTTCTCGACCCATCCATCCGTGTAACAGTCAACAGCATGCTCTTTAATACCAGTCAAAGCGGATTCACTGCTCAACACTCTTCCGGTTACTCAGTTTCGTGATCTTAACAAAACACCATTTTTTAAGCCACTTTTATGTGAAAAAGCGAAAAAAATCGCGTAGCGCAAAATGTTCATTTCTTTCCAAAGAATTCCTGCAAAGTTTAACTCAAAATACTTCTTCTCAAATAACTGTACGTCAAAACTTGGAAATCTTATTTAAAATCCTTTTCTCTCGCTAATTGTGATGTATCTAATGCATCCTCTTTTGTACACCATTGTCAAGCATAAACAGTCTCCAGCATAATCTCACTTCTTCCTTCCCTATGGCTTCAACTCCCAAACTTGTTGTCAATCTATTTACCATTCTGCTGCATCTTTCTTACATCACCACTACAATCTCCGGTCGGTAACGCTTTCCTTTGCTTGTCTTGCAATCTGATGCATTCCTGAACTACTATTTCAGTTGGGCGCTTTCTTACAAGAAATCCAGTTTAGTAGCCATCAACATGCAACACTCGAATCTAAGTTTCGCTTCCATAATTTTTACCATCTGCGACATTATTTAATTATTTTACGCTGATTATTTTATTCAACATTATTGCCAAGAGGAACAGAATTTTAGCACAATGATGAGGTTTAGGCTTCCCGTTACTTTTTTCTTGATTTCCTTTCTTAACAGACAGTGCAATTGTATCATTTTCCCAAGAAGTGTGTTTCGTGTTAATCTGAACTCCATTGAGAGCAAGAGGAATAGCATGTTCTTCTCTGATCATTTATTTCATCAAACTTATACTACGCCAGGAAACAAACTCTGGACACAATAGTATCAATACGCCGCACCCAACGCCACCATCGCGCTTCCACCAAGAGCACTTCAACTACGCATATGCACCCTCTGTTACGCCCACTGCAAAATATTGGCGAATGAGCAGTAGGGTAAGGTAACTAGTAAGCTGTCTCAAGCTCCTACAGAGCTAAAAAAAAAAAAAATCTCGAGGGCTTAGTAATAGTCATCAAATCAACCTAGAAGAGTATAACAGCCGCCAGATCAGCTTTAAGGAACTTAACAAGTTCTGAAGTTAAGTATTAAGGAGCCCTGATGAAGTCTCAAGATGCACTAAGCTAGTCAAACTAGCTAATATACCGTTAGAACAATCAAGTGTTCTAACTGGTCTCACACCATTCTTCATAACATGAACAATCATCACTCTTTGTTCGATCACTCTATCATCCATATACTTTTCACTAAGTAAATCGTAAAATATAATCTGTGCCCATTGTAATGTCTCCTATTTCACTATTCGGATACGAATACGTTGGATAACGCTAAATAGCCTAAATGGGCAGCAAAACGCACATAACTAATAATATCAAGATCTTTTGTTTCCAATTTTTCCGCAAAACATATAGATAATAGTCTAGATCTCTGTTATGAACAAAAAAAAGTCTATCTTAATTTCAATTAACAATCTTTGGTACCATGTTTATTAAGTCCATAAAATTTTACAACACTTTGCACATATTCATTAAATTTTAACGGAATTTTTAATAAGCGATCACGAAAAAGAAAAAAAAAAATCTAATAACTAAAAAATAATAACCAATAATAATAAAAAATAATTCAAACCAATATATAAATACTTTCCTACAATTCTGCAATAATCAAATGCTGACTTATCTGCTTCTTTTTTCTTTTTTTTAAATATTCATTGAAAAAAATTAACTGGGTCAACCTAAATGAATATGAAATCATAAATTTTTTTTTGTTTTCTATTTATAGAATTTTACAATATATAAATATATAAAATAAACTTTTTCAATTTTATTTATTATTTTTGTAATCATGAATTCTAAAATGTGTTTTATGAATGGAATATATAAATATTTACAAACTCGGCAAATTCTTGGTGAGGGGGGCAGGCAATAGTTAGTATGTGGCCAAATACAAGTTAGCCAACCATAAACCATAATAATAAAATTCAAATTAGTTTCCATATTTGTTGTATATATATAATACTAAGTGGGATATGGTTTAATGTTAAATGTTTACAGTTTAAAATTGTGTTTTATTACTATATTCAACATTAATATAAAATAATGAATTTCCATCTTATTTGGAAAATTTCAAATAACCTTGCAGGTAGGTATGCATATATATTTTTTAGAACAAATGAATAAAATATATGATGTTTAGTATTCAATTTCAATTTTACATATTAACTAGTTTAAGAGAAAGATGTTACGATTATTTTACGCCAAATTATTATGGTTACTAAACAATAAACAGAATTTTTTTTAAACTAAATTCGCAGTTATTACCAAATATAATATCTGATTTAAGAAAAATTACAGTTGCTAATTAGAATAACAATTTTTTGTAAAGTTATTCTATCGAATCAAGAATAGAGAGCCGTTTCTTATTTGTTTATCAACACAATAATTTTCTAACAATAAAACACAAAACATTAAAATAATAATAATAATAAAAAATTAATGACAAATTCTAATTATATTCATATATTATAATATAATGTTAATTTATTCCTTTGAAATGTAATTCCAAATGAGAACAATAAAGATTTATAAGATAAATCTTATTTTAAAATGTAATAAATATTCTAATAATGATTACAATACGTATTATAATTACATGTATATAAATATGGATTATCACAAAACAAAATATAAAGTCAAGCAAAACTGTGTCCTATTATCTAACTATTAATAATTATAAAAATAAGAAAAATTTACGATTCTTGATAATTTCAAAAAAAAAAAAAAATAAATAGAAAATAAATTACTTGTAGATAAATTTAATTTTTTTTATTTATTTTTGTTTTACCACCACTGCAAGGACACTTCACATATAAATTTCTAATACTGACTTCAAACTAATTTACTTTGCTTTTTTTTTTCTAAACGTAGTTTTATTTATTACTTTATTTTACACTCCTAAAGCAATCCAACATTTTTGTTTGGCACAGCAAAATTGATTCTAACAATATTTTTCAATTTACAATTTCATAACTTCCATCTCGTACAACAACAAAATTATTCGCTAATTGGTGGAACCAGTTGGTGACGCGTGTTTTTTTAAATTAAAAAAAAAAAGAAGAGGTATTCCATTTGTTCATCACCCTTTCTCCGCTGGCTGCCTTTACACTAACTGCACTGAACAACGGCTGGTGGAGGCCTGGGATCCTTTGCAATATACAGTGCGTGACCTACAAATCTGTTCCTCACCGGATATATTCGTAGGAAATTTTTAACACGCATAATTTAATAGTTTTAAAAAGCGTGTGTCATATAAAGAGATCTATAGCTGGTATAATGGAGTTGTTGAGGAGAGAAATTAGGTTTGATTGAATGAACGAGATATGAAGACACTGTTATAATGTAGCTATAAGTTTACACTAACTGCACTGGACTTTATAATGATTTGATAGAATAAAAGGTGGGAGTAGGAGATATGACACGATGCGATGTATGGTTGAATCTGATAGATATCCTCTAGATAGATTCTCACTGGCTTATATACACAGATTCTCCCATTCTAGCCTGCCTAAGTCAGAGAATAGTCTCTGTTAACCAGAGAGAGTCTCTCTTCTCTCTGCTGGATGCCATTACATCGGTATTCTCGTGGAATTACGAGGATTGATAAAGGAGGGCTAGACAATGCCATAACGACAATAACATTGTAAGCGTTAATTCTTAAATATATAATATAAACAAAAATCTGCTGGAAAACGCTCACCCCACTTTTTTCTTACCGCTGTTTTTTTTTTTATATATATAATGCATTTATTCTTTACACTTCAAATTTTATTCATTTGTCCTCCTAGGGCATTAAATTGTAGAAGGGCAAACTTACCTCCTCAAACAGTTAAGAAGAATGATGATTAAAATATAGCCCAAAGAGCTACATTTAAATAAATCAACTTAAATTCTTTTAAATTATTTATCATACAGGTGGAATAGATGTTTTAAAAAAAAAAAAAAAATGCAGTATGCACCTTGTTTATTAAAATCGTCGGTACAAGTCTACCCAGAATAAAGAAGAATGACTCTGGGATCGGTTACTTTCAAAGACATAACGGTAGCAGTAATAGATAATTAGACAGCTGTACAAGAGCTACATACTAAATTAGTATAATACTTCAATATGAGACAGACTAAATAAGTAGCTGTATCTATTTAAATAGATACAAACTTTTTGGATCGAGGATGACTGCAAATTTTATAGTACTGCAAAAACCAACAACTGAATTGTTACACCAATTTTATTTACTGGACTTCTGTCAGGATTGATTGAAAAGAAACTACGTCTGTGTGTGTTGGTAGACGTTTAATATATAATCATCATCATGCTACTAAAAGAAAACATACACAGATGACAATGTATATATAAATACACATTTTTTACAGAGCTTTTCCTAAAACATACCTCAAAATTCTATACATTTTCTTTAATATTTAAATCCGATTTCATAGCTCTGTTATGAACGTGACAATTGGCTGACTCAATTTTGCCTATGTAGATTATTATTTTAAGTGAAATCTCCTAAACATACATTGAGAGGGGTAAACATTATAAAATAGGCAAGATTCAGTCAGCAAATTCTCATGTTTGTAACAAGAGCTATGAAATCGATTAAAAACTTAAAAGATCTGTAAAAAATAGTTTGTATTATTTCGTATTTTTTGAAAATATTGAGTTTTTTTACTATTATGACGAGCCGTCTTATATATTTAGTTATTAGTTACAAATTAAAACTTGTATAAAACTTAAATAAAAATTTTGTTTCGTCTTTCAAAATGATCTTTAACTAAAACTGGAGGGACAATTAAATATAATGGTTAAAAGAACACAGTTTAACAAAAGTAAACAATTAAACTTAAAGAACTTTAACTATTGCTTCAGTTAAAATTACATGCAAAATCTTCCAAGAACAATTATTAAAATATAAAAATAAATGAAGCGAATAAGTGTTTCAGTTGTTTCGATTTTTTTTTTTTTATTGTAATATATCAAACTAACCTAAAAAATTAATTTCTTTTATTATAATCAAGATATTAATTAGTGAAATAAATTATTGAAGTGAAATAGAAATACAGCGGGGTGGTCGGAGGATTAAATTAAATTCATCGGCTAACATTTAGACAAGTACGTATGCATGTGTGTTATGTATGTATATGTATGCATGTGTTTGTAAGTATGTTTGTATGTCCAGCAAAAAACAAAAACAACAAAAAACTTTTGTCGCCGACCTTGACACAGGCCCCGAGTTACACTAGACATAACACGAGCAGTGGTGCCATTTCCTCCCAACAGTTTACAGTTCTTTGTGTGCGGCTTATTGCTTTCTAAAAATGCTCAACCTTGGTAAAAAAAAAAGGAAAAGAAAACAATTTAAGTCTTGAGAGAGAAAGAGAGAGAGAGAATGAGAAAGAAGAAGAAGTAGAACAAGAGAAGGAAGAAGTAGGAATGAAAACAAAAAGAAAGTTGACACAAAGTAGAATTCACAAGTGTGTAGGTGTTTCAAACAAAAAAGCAAGAAAGAGAGAAAGAGATTAACAAATGTGATGACGTCAGATTTTACCGCCCATACATTTGCCAAAACTTCCCATCTTATTCAGTTCACATAAAAACTGATACACTTTCACCATTTGATAAATACAAAATAAAGTGAACTAAACTTCTATTTCCATTTTAAAATCTATCCGTTATCTTCTGAATGCATTTACTAGATCGTAAAGTCCAACCAGGTCTTCATGAACCTAAACGGTCAAATGAAGGCTATAAGAAAAGATAATAAAACATAGTCTGCGAAGATACCAACCGTATTATCAAGATAGAGAAATATCCTCATGAGAATGTAGGAAAGGGTATTGGAGAAAAAGTATTGACCAAGTGGCAAAGCACTTGAAATGAATCAAATTTTGAAAAGAAGTGTTTTTTTAATTTCTCTTATTCCTCTGGTAAGAGGAAGTATTGGGATCGTGTTTCGAATTTGAGTTTTCACCGGAAATACATGTTTTGAGGTGCCAGACCGAAGTATGGAAAAATGATTTTAGCGTATGTGTCTAGATAAAATGTTTTTTTGCGTATGCGCCCGATTTTAGGACTTTATCTAGACAAAAGACTCACTTGGAATCTGCAAACACGTTTAAAAAGACTTGAACTAAACAGACGTTACAAACCTCTCTCGAGACTACTTGACCGACGCTCTAAACTTTTTCTTGAAAACAAAAGTCTTATCTACAACGCTATTATAAAGCCCCTCTGAACATAAGGATGCGAGGTCTGGGGTTCGACCAAGCATTCCAACTCCTATCGCATTCAAGGCTTTTCAATACAAAACCCTCAGAAGAATTACCAATGCCCCATTCTGTGTTTCTAAACCTAACCCTTCACATTGACCTCAAAATCCCTTTTGTCCATCAGTTCATAAAAAGCAACATTACAAAAAAATTCCATGACCTCACATCCAACCATTCTAACCTTTTAGTCCAAAAACTCTCTTCTCTTTCTATCCCACACACAACCCTTCCAGGAGACTGAAACGCCACTGGCCGCGCGACCACCTAGCTTCTTGTTAGCATTTTTAAGTAATAATTGGGGAGTACCTCCATTGGGAGGTATCTCTTAACAAGACTTTGACGCTCTTTTATATGACTACAATCAAATTCACTTATTATATTATGTCTGTATAGTTGTGAACTTTAACAAGTAAAGTAATGTAATTTTCAGGCGGGCTTAACGTCCAACTACCAAATTAGGTGACGTGGACTTGGGCGGAAGCACATACTTTACTGTTAACATTTTTCATACCAATATAAAATTTAGCAGTTATACACGGGACTCGAACTGGGGTCCTCCAACTTACAAGTCCTTGCTCATAACCACTACACCAACATCCGCCCCAGTTGTGAACTCTTAATAAAATATAACAAACAAAAAAGCGTGTATATATTTATATATATATATATGTGTGTGTGTGTGTGTGTGTGTGAGAACAAAATATTTGAAAAACGTAAAATCGGAAAAATTGGTATTCCATTTATTTACCACCTCATTTGATATGAAGGTTAAGTATGGTCAAAATCCATCAACCAAGTGCGATTATATTGAATTCTCCCTCCCCCATTTTTTTTTGAAAAAAAAAATATATATATATATAAAATCTCGTTTACTTGCAACATTTTTTAAGGGAAAAGTTAATTTTTTGGAAAATCTGATGGAATTATAACGTTAATTTTTTTCTCTTAACTTAATCCATTTCACCACAACTTAAGGTTTCCCTATCTACATACATAAAAGTAAGAATTCAAAAAAAAAAACCGGTTGTTCGAAAGTGCGACTTTACAGAATTAATTTTTGAAAATTCTTCTTGAAAACGGCTCGAATTGTTTTCTAAAAAATTCGAATGTATAAACTGTACACATAGAAACGAATCATTTTTATTCTTAACATATTTTCCAAAAAAAAAAAAAAATTGATTTCACAGTGGATTTTGGATGCCTGTCAGTTAGGGCTTGAATTTATACTGCACAAGCAATCATTAATTTGACAACAGAAAGGCGATCCAATTAAAGTCCGCTCAGGTATATGAGTTTAATCCCAAACACCTTTCTTTCTATAGCCAGCCCAACTAAACATGTAAAGGTGGCAATTTTAAAGGAAAATTTGTTGATTAAATTACGAGTAATTAATTGGAGTAAGAGAATAGCCTATGAGCGTCCATAACTTTTCAAACATCAAATTTCTAAAGTTTAAAACATCGAAGAGTTTCTAATGATGAATAGGTAATTCTAAATTCTATTTTAAATTTTCTGCAAAAAAAAAAAATACAATTCTCATTTATGTATTTATTAATGATTTTATAATTGAGGTTATGAATAAATACTTGAATAATGATCTAAATAAAATAAATATGATATAAAATAAATATAAAAAATATATCTTTTACTAAATGATAGTTCCATCAACCAAGGTCATACCTTGGTAAGATATTGCTGACGTAGTCAGCTGACTGGGCTGCTTTTTCCTACTAAACAATAAAACAATTCTCTTTACTCTTCAATAATAAAAAAAAAAAAAGTGAATAAATATTATATCTGATGAAAAAAATAATAATACAAGTTTATTAATATTAATTTTATAAAACGAAATAAAAAAAAATAAAAATTGCACAATTTTATTTATTTTAATATAGATTTAATCTAGAAATATTGATTGAATTTTGTAATGCTTGCGAGTTTCAACGGAATTTTAATAGCATCTTTTAATTGCTTGGCAAAAGAAGATAATATCGCCAGTAATTTGAACATGTTTAAGATTTAAATTATTTATGTTATTAATATTTTTAAAAAAATAAACGGTACGATGTGTAAATATTTTCAAATTACAGAGATAATTTATAAAATAACTAACCAAACATATCTCCCCAGTTTGTTACAGATTATTATATTATTCTCATATAACTCTAGCTAACCTGTGACAGTTATAATATTATGTAAAACATAATATAAAAATCTGTTGTAAAATTTTCACACTACAATACTTAAAAATTGTATTAACATTTTTTACTTTATTAAAAATTTAGATGCTGCTGTGGGTACTTGTACTCCAATGAAATGGTGCTTTAGAAAGAAGATGGCACTTATTACATCTCAAGTTTTCCCAGAACCTCCTTTAAAAATCAAAAGCTTCGAACAAAATTGATTGGTTCTTTTATGAATAATTAGTAGACCAAATTTTAATGAAATCCACTTTATCGTAACAGAAATCGCAAGAATTGGGGGGGAAAAAACTGAAGAGTTTCAGCAACTCTTCCTTGGTTATATCACCATCAAATTCGCCATACAAAAACTAGAGAGTTCTATTAGCAGCTGCTTTGAGGCGGCACCACTAAGCCTCCAAGTGCACGTCAACTACGCATTACCCTACCATCACGACAACTAAATGTATTCAACTTCGAAAACGAATCTCCCAGTAGGAAATATTGAATACAAATCGACGAACTGACGGCTTAACAGATAAACTTATGAGTAAAGATCAATGACTAAAGCAACTATAAGGAGTAATATGTCTCAATAATAAACATGAAAGGTTCAATAAGTTAGCCACACTAGCTGATCGATCCACTGATAGAACAACAAGGCTTCCTAACCATCCACATCGTTATCGAATCACAATAGCCAACGCTACACCATTCTACTTCATACTACCAACAATCAACACTCTTTGCTCGATGACTATACTCTCTGTATAACTCTACTCTTCTTACTCAGTGAATCGGTGTCCGTTCGTATGTTTGCATTTTCACCAATCACCAATTATTCTGCTACCATTCAACACTCAACACCCCACCAATAAATACTGATATCTTAAAATTTATACTTTTGATTTTGTAAATAGTACTGCAAGTGTTTACCTTAAAACCTGCGCTACTGCCAAATCTAATCAAGAAGCGGAATTTACCTGAAACAGAAAAAAAACAACAACTAAATAAGTATATAATAAAAATGCAACAAATTATTGATGCAGAAATTTAAGCTGAATCTTACAAAAAAAAATGTCATAGTTTACGTGCTTAATTACACGTACATTTGACATTAGAAAGGTATAATATTATCTCTTTGATAAAAGTGGAAACGATTCCAGAGAAAGTGCACATTAAAAAATGCAGTTATTTTATAGATAAAAATAATTCTAGGGGGAAAAAATAAATTTAAAAAAAACAATATTGTATTTGATTAAAGCTATTTAAAATTTAGCTGAGTGTGTGTGTAAACTGTTGACTAATTTACGCAAGTAAATAAATAAATATCTTATCATAATCAATACTTCATATCTTAATTATTTTAAAATAATATTTTGCTCACAATCTTTCCAGCGGCAGACTTGTCATATACACTTCACTTTCCCCACATATTGTGGCCACACCCAGTCTTTTAAGGTGGCTACATTGTGTTGCTCATGGCAGCTCTGGTGTCATGCTTCAAAAATACTAGCAGTTTAACAGATATACCTAGAAATCTCTGGTACCCATGGAATTTAACTAAATAATTTTTTTTTTTTCCGGAAGTAATGTTAAGTTTTATAGATGAGCTGTTCAGAAGACATTTTTTACTCTGGGAACTTCAAAATGTATTTCCGGTGTAAATAGTATTGACAAGATCTTCTTTTACTTCCTGTTACAGCAATAAGGAATGTAAACAGTAAGAAAATCTCTAACTTAGATAAACTTGACAATCTATGACTAAATAATAAATAGAAGAAACCGTAAACTTATTTTAATCAACTCATTTGGAACTTCCTGTTTATTTCTAGGTTAATAACCTACGACAAGATAATATTCAAAAAAGTCATTATCAGATTGAATACAAATTTTCCTTTTTTTTAAAAAATTATTCAAAAGGAAAGAAGTACAGGAAGAAAAATAAATGGAAAAAAGAAAAGAAATAAAAATGAACACAAAAGGCCGTGTGGGATTTTTATTAAACACAGAATGAGGGCAATGAATGAAATGTGATGTTTTGCAACCCACGTAAACAGCATTCCGCCAAAACATTTATATTATATACACATTGGTGCAAACATACGTAGGTACACACATACTACAAACAGTGCCGGTCATTCCCACTTTTTTATTTTTTAAACGTAACAGCTGATTCACTGCAGTGAGGAAAAAAATAAAATAAATCCGCTCAGTAAACAGTGCAAGTTGAAATAAGGCGCCATATTTCTTTCCTAAATGACGTCAAAATTCATTTACGTTGTATTTTTGTTTTATTCATTCATTTTACTAAATATAGCAATGACATATATAATATTTATTAAAAAATATAAATTAAGCTGGAAATAATTCCTTTCGTTATATTTTTTTTTTTTTTTGAAGTTTATGCAATTCAATATGGAATTTTATGATAAATATTTATCAGTGACTAAACAATATGATAATTTGTATAATGATTCATAGCTCAGTGATTCAATAAAAGTGAAATTCACTATCAATAATCTACAAGAAGGCTTGTAAGAATGAAGAAGAAAAAATTAAAAAAAAAAAGCAAAAGTAATTTATCTTACAGTTCTAAATACAGTTAATTTTTGGCATGATAAAAAATTAAATAGGCTTATATCGAATTAACAACACCACTAAATGTCATAAACGTATTCACAAGGTAATATAATAATTCTATCTATTATTTAAAAACAAAAAAAAACATATCAGCAATTTTTCAGTTTACTTTATATAAATCAGAATATGAGTAAGTTATTAAAATGTTCCTGCGGATTTGGGTCTTAGAATAGGTCCTAAGAAGCGACTGAAAGACTAAGTAAGCTCCAGGTAGCATCTCGCCTATTCGTTCCTATCCCAATGCTCACTTCCTTTGATGGAACCACGATTTGTGTATCAAAGAATAAATCCCACTTGGTCGATTTCTTGAACTATGGGGGACCTTCTTCCATAAGAAAAAATAAAACATAATACCACCACTTAGATGTCCTTCCTGAAATTACGCTGAACATTCAGTGTACATGAATACGCTGATGGGGAGGTGAACGTGAGCACAAAAAAAAAAAATTGAAGGCACTGGTCTGTAAAAAATTGGATTTGGTAAGCTAATTTTAAAAATCATAGTAACCATACTTTAGATAATTGAAACACGCTAGGGAGAAGTCTCTCTCTAGTCTCCTCTCGGAAACCGTTAAGTCGTACCGTATGACCTCATGGTTTTGAAACGTTCGTGATGTCTGATCCTCACGGTAGACAAAGAATAGAATTTAAGGTTTTTGTCAAGTTAATAGCACCGCTCTGCTGGCTTTTTCCACCGACGCTTTACTATATTTTTATTCTTAACTCTAACTCAGTATTTTTAGCATTGAAATTATTGGGGAATTCCAGAAAAGATCTAAAGAAACATTAAAAAAAAATTGCAAAACTTTGCTGAATTTATTCAAAGAAAAGCTTCAAGATCCCTACTCACTTCAGCCATTCATTGTGTAGAATTAATTAAGGGTACTTAAACAATCTAAAGAATTTAGTAATAAAGAAAAAAAAAGAACCAAAAAAATAATGTGTGTTAGTTTGTCGCCGTAAAAAAACATTTCTAGATTTGTATGGGTGGGGGTTTATTGAAGGGGAAGGGACAGAGTGAAAAAATATGTTGCGTGTGTATGTGTTTAAGTTGCCCACTACAAATGTCCGATCCAAATCCCTGCCTGATAGTTCTCGTCTAATCTTGTTATAACTTGGATTCTGATGTATCTCCCCTCTCTCTCTAAGTCTCTTTCGCTATATATATATTCAGAAACTGCAAAGTTGTCTGATGTATCTGTGTGTTTGTGTTTGGAGAGAGAACCTGATCTAACAGCGGTAACTAATTCAAAACACTTTATCTTACTGTGCTATCGATCTTTCTCAACTGTCGCCAAACGTTGAATTTTCATTCGCTATTATAATATTTGCATACAATCACTGAAGTATATATATGTACGAGACCGCCCGCGATGTGGCAAATCTCAAAATATTCCACCCAACTCCTACCTACAATCTCTGGTTTTTAGCTTTATTCCATGGCGCCTTACTTTAAAAGTGGGTGGCTTTTTCTTTTTTTTTTTTAATTGAACAAAAAAATAAATAGGGAGAAATATATTTTGCATGAGATTAAAAAAGGGGAGGGGGAAAAAATAATGAATAAAACTAAAAGCGAAAAAGTGTAATTAATTAATTATTTTAATTTATGTTAAATAAAAAGAAACCTTAATCAAAGCTTCCCATTCTAAGTTTAAGAGAGATGATGAAGCAAACTAAATGCATGAATTACCTAAATTAGTATTATTTTCGTAAAAAGTAAACTGCGCCTCAAAATAATTTACGGACCGTTTAAAACGCTTCCAAATCCACAGATCTAATCTGATATCATAAACATGAATAAATAAATAATAAAAATAATACGTCACTATTCGTTACAACCACTTCTTCAGGAAACATGGTGATTTTTCAGGATCCTATCTTTGAATAGTTTGTTAAATCTATGGGCGTAGTTCACTATATGCAAAACCACCATCACTTTGCTTATTCTACAATCTGACAACCAAATACATTGTATAAACGACACCCACAATGAGGCCCATACTGGTCATGTAGATTACTGTAGATTTCACTTTCACATTTAACAACTGCCTCTTAGTCATACAAAAAAAAAAGAAGTATTATTGCAATCGTGCCAAATTTTCAAAAAAAATGATTTTTTACCGAAATTTGAAGTCCCCTGAATACGCAAAAAATTTATAAAAAAAAAAATCCCAAAGATTGAAGCCTTCTCAGAGCACTGCCGGCCTCCAGACAGTGTTCTCTCGTTACAGACAACGCGGTCACCAGATAGTGAGCTGTAAGAGGCTTCCAGGAAGAGAGAATCTAAGGGCAGCACTGCTGGATTCGAATCCAGGACCTCTGCGTTGCTAGACCAGCTCGTTACCGCTGAGCTAATTCTAAACTAACTTAGCAACTAACTAAGCACAGACGCATAAATATCTTTATTTGAACACATTTTCGGAAATATTAAAATTAGGGAATCTGTGTAAGGTCCTGTTCTGTTAGGTCAATTTTTGTTGGGGGCTAATCGAAGCGCTCCTAATGATTTGACAATTTAGCCTCATTCAAACAGGCATTTAAGTCCTAAGCACCAATAAGTAAGCCGAACAAAATTGCAAATTTGAAGTTATGTATCAATTAATATTTTTAATATTACAAACCTTGAGGGGTGAAGTTGTTCGCGTCCGAGATCGTTCTCACGTGCCCTCTGGATATCCAATTAAACGAATAATATCAGTCGCTAGCGTAGCCTATTTGTAGTTGGCTGCGCGACTTAGAATGGCTAAACAGCCGACAATCATGGCGAAGGAGAAAACAAATATTACATACCGCATTTTTCAGTTGTACCTGGCGTGTAATTAAGGAAAATATATGTTATAAACTTTGATTTATTATTCATTTATAAGTTACGAATTTCACATATAATTGAAAATGCCTGTCTGTACACCCGAAATATAATATACAAGTTGTACTTCCGGTTAACCAATTTTCTTCATACTAAAGATTTATTTAAACAATGCAATGTTCAAGGAAATAAAGAAGAGAATCATAATGGCAAATAAAAGTTATTATTAAAAGATGGTCAGGTTCTCTCCAGGACCACCAAGATCAGACTATAGATTATCAAAAACATGGGTTCTATCCAAAATTGACGAAAAACCACTACTAATTTTCGAAAGAAGGTGCATGGCCCAATTAAATTAGGAGAACAGTGGTGGAAGAGGATCAACAAGAGCTATACGTTTTGAATGGGGATGCTCATGTTGCCCAAGAAATTTAATAGGGACGTTTGAGATTGGCTGGCCAGGATACTGTGGAGCTACCAAAAATAATACCTGATGGTTCTGTGGACCGAAAAAGAACAGTCGGAAGACTATGGTTGAGATGAGAGGACGGAGTTGCAGCAAGAAGGCGCAGCTGGCTGCCCTGTTAAGAGAAGGAATTGGAGGAGAGCTGCCCAGGAGAGAGAGATCTCTGGCGAGATTTTCGCGAAAGCCAGGAAGTGGGTTGTCGAGCCATGCATTATGTAGGAATTTCAGCCACACACACAAAAATTTCATTAATATTATATGGACAATAGAATCGTATAAATAATACATAGAAATGGCACTTTAGGGGAAAGATTATCAATAGTGTATCAATTATTGAAATATTAGTTATAGTATTGTAGATTTTTGAAAAATATTCTCTAAAAGAACAATGCTTAATTAATATCTTCCAAGTTACAAAGTTAATAGTTAGTAATAAATTTTATAGCTAATTATTATATTAAATTATTAGTTTTAATTAAACCCATATTTAGAAAACTCAATGGAGCAATAAAAAATTAAGTTAAATTGATAAATTAAACAGCAATTTGTATAATTAGCTAATGATAAAAAATTACATTCAATTCTTTATGTCATTAAATTATTAGAAATAAAAAAAAATGTTCTTATACATTTGTGAGGTAAATATGTAGACGATATGTACATTGCGAACGGGAAGTTAGTAGAACACAATAGTGTTAATAAGCCTGTTTACTATGAGACTTTGTATTTCTATAAGTGTGAAATATTTTGTTTAATTAGTTTAGAAAAGTGTATAATTACTGCCGTTTACAATAAGCAATTACATGATAAAAATGTTTAAATAACTTATTAACTTCAATTGGTAACATAATGGTTAGTTCTTACAGTAAAACAAGAAAATGAGATTGGACTAGATTAAGGCATTGTCGAAATACCTAGAAATTCAGGTTGAGCAAAACTACCAAGTAAACATTTAATATATTTCCTCATAATTATTTATAATTTTATTGTGGTGGTTGGTTCCGCAGAGCTGGAAAGCAACAGAGACATTTTCCGTGGAAGCCTGCTTTCATTTTGTGGTCATCAACCGGTTTCGGGCGTTCGCCCATCATCAGGATGCGTTTGTCAGACAGTGTGATATCACAGACTTGCACAGAGCAAATTCAGTTTATACACTCCTATTTATATATATTGAGTGTATAAACTGAATTTGCTCTGTGCAAGTCTGTGTTATTACACTGTTCAACACAAACATTCTGATGATGGGCGAACGCCCGAAACCGGTCGATGACCACAAATTGTAGCAGGCTACCACGGAAAATGTCTCTGATTATTTATAATTTTTACTTTCTCTCACTTATAATAGTAAGAGGAAGTATTGCTGAAAGTTTCCCTGAAAAATTTATTTTTAGGGGGGGGAGTTTCTGAGGAAACAAGGGACTTATGCTTTCCGCTAAAGTACTACTTCAGAGTTCAATGCATGGTTTTAACACTTACATAATTAATATATATTACTTGCGTTGCTAGAATTCCTAATTTGTAGAAAATCGGTTAACCGGAAGTACCACTTTACAGAAGGTCTTTTGAGTTTTTTGGAATTTTCTCTAAAATGATTATGACTTCCTTTAAACTTGGTAAGCTAGTATGCTAACTGCAAACATAATATAAACATATCACTTTTAATTGTAACATGCCCCCCCCCCCCAATTTAGATAGTTGTGCGGAATTTATGGCGGTAAATTTTCAATATACGCGGGATTGATTCTTTTTAACTGACGCTCTCTTCACTACCAGTATCTGCTTGGGATGGTAGGTTGATATACTTGTTCCCCCGCCACTACTATATATTAATGTTAGAACAAATGAGCAAAATTTAACATTCACTGAAAATTTGTCGTATTATATATAAGTGCATTAACAGGAGGAGTAAGAGAAACTTGTAGAAGTATGTGTTCACCCAGACTTTTTTTTTTTTAATTTCTGTCAAAAGAAGGAAAGGATTTTGAGTTTCGGTCTTTTTTTAACCAAAAATAAAAAAAACTTAAATTTTTGCCAACGTTTCGACAAATATATTGTCTTTTTCAAGGCATAAAAAATAAAAAATATAAAAACTAATAAAAAATCTTTAAAACATATCCAACTTGAAAACTTATGTAAAATTTAGAACTAAAAAGTTTAGAACACCTCAACAACACAGAGAAAAGTGAAAAAATAAAAAAAATGGTCATCATACTTTTTTTTTTTTTTCATTTTTTTTCGATTTTTTTTTTTTTTTTTTTATTTTTTCACTTTTCTCTATGTTGTTGAGGTGTTCTCAACTTTTTAGTTCTAAATTTTACATAAGTTTTCAAGTTGGATATGTTTTAAAGATTTTTTATTAGTTTTTATATTTTTTTATTTTTTATGCCTTGAAAAAGACAATATATTTGTCGAAACGTTGGCAAAAATTTAAGTTTTTTTTATTTTTGGTTAAAAAAAGACCGAAACTCAAAATCCTTTCCTTCATACAAGTAACGGTCGAGAAGAATCTTCCATAATTAAAATTTAAAAAAAAAAAAATATTAAAAATAAGAAGGAAGCTGGCTGACAAATTCTCTCAAGGCAAATGGCAGAAAAAAATTGGTAATATCGGCAAATATTTCAGTGCAAACTATCTTCATATTGAGAGAGAAACAATTGAAGAGAATTATTACTCTCTCTATTGGCTATTATTGGTTCTCCTTTCTTCTAGTTTCCCAACAAATCTATTATTAGAAATTATCATTATTATAACATATTATGAAATCTATCTCATGTTTTAAAATTCAATTAAAGATTTGCTTAATAATAATAGACACTAGGATTTCCAGTAAAATAAAAACAGAAGTAAAAATCAACTAGTTTCCCACCTGAATTTATTAAAGAAAAAATTAAAATTTAAAAAACCTAAAACGGAACCAATCACATAATTTTTCTCTTCTTATTGAAGTTAATACAATTATAAAATTGATATTTATCTTTAAACTAGGGAATTTTTACTCAACTGCCTTAAGGACCTAAGATACTAATATATATATAAGGGTGATGAAATGTTTTTCACGTTGGTGATTAGCACAGATGGCAGGTAGTAATTGAATGTGTTTACACTGTAATCCGGTAGTCAGCGCCAAAACATTGCTTCTCCCCCCAAACAAATAACATTTGAAAAGTAATGTCACAGATTTCCCAGAACAAATTAAAATGATAAATTTATAACTTGTGTAGTTAGCATTTTAAGTTTAAAGAAATCATTGGGCTTGATTGAGATTTTCACTGTTTTAAAAAAACCCTTAGTGTCGGTCTTCTGGGGTGAACTTTCTACGATTTTCCGTTTTTTACTTATACCCACAAAGAGATTAATTTCTAGATACCACTTTTTCGGACCCAAGGAACGTCAAAACGTGTAATTTCGCTGAAAAATTGATATCGAAAATTTGATACGATTGTAATTACTTCCTCTAACTTACTTGTAAGAGAAAGTAAAAAATATATGAAATAAGATTTTTACTATGAAATCAAATCATAGTTAACTTTAGTTGCATCATCATAATTACTCTATGGTATATAAATATAATAATATATGCTTACTGCAGCAATCGAAAATGATATGTCGACATAACAAAAATGCTGAGTTCAACATATAAGAGATAGATCCATACAAACGGTCTGTGAGGTAGGAGAGAGAAGTATTCCTTATCAGTAGTAAGTGTACACGTTAGCAATTGTACAGTGTGCCGAGCAGAATGTTGTGCTGTGTCGGACAGACTGCAATGCCAAGTTTGTGCCGTGTAGCACTGCTCTCCTTCTGGCAAAAGTGCACACCATGCTTCTTTCTAGCTACTTAATGGAACTTCTCCATAAAACTATACACTATAAATAGATATTCTTTAAATTATTATTATATGTTTAAAATCAAATAAAATAAAAAAATCTGGTGTGATCACTCACACAACTTTCTCTTACTCCACTTTTTAAAAATTGTAAATTGACAAATTTTATAGTTTGTGTACCAAATTTGTTGAAATTCGTTGGAGTTCGTCGAAAACTGAAAAAACTGTTCAGTAAAAGCACACTTCCGGTTTACTAATTTTCTTGAAACTCGAAATTTTGGTCATCAATTTTTTTCTAATTAATTTTCTTTGGATGGTAGAATTGTCATATTTCAATCATATCAACTATGATAGCACTTTAGAGAAAAACATAACCCCACCCATTCTCCAAAAGCCCCTTAAATGACTTCACCAGGAGAAATGTTTCAAATAAAAGTTATAGCTCTTTATTATTTATTTCTTTAAACATTCCAAGTTTAAAGAAAATCGTTGGAGCAGTTTTCGAGAAAATCCCAGAAAAATGAAAAATAAATTTCAGTAAAAACGCACTTCCGGTCATCCGATTTTTCCAAACTCGGAATTTCAACAACACATTGAACTTTTTTTTTTTTTTAGGATTCTTCCACATTTAGTGGGTCTCCTGTACCTACAAATCCCCTATGAGCTTCATCCATTCTCTTCTATTTAAAGCTTGCACTTCGCTCAATCCATGTCCTACCAAACTCTCTTGAATTTCGTCCATCCATTTTCTCCTCTTCCTTCTTCTTCCCATTCCAAAATTTCCTTTGGTAGCCTACCATCTGCCATCCTTTCCACATGCCTAAACCAACGTAACCTCTGCCTTTCTACTATGTCCACAAGTTTTCCTTCACGTTCATCAATATGAACATTTCATGAAATATGAAATGTTCAATATGAAATGTTCATTAATATGAACATTTTTATTTTTTTTTCTTCTGGACTTCCTTGCTGAGCGCCTCCATTTCGGACCGCTAGCAATTTACTTCGCAGGCTTTGGTTGTGGTCCATATCTCAGTTCTATCAGTAATTATACTTTGGAAGCAGTTTTGAAAATTAAGCTTTCGTCTTTGGGGCTCCATATAACTGGATTAAGCAGGGCTATAACTTTCCTTTCTTTCACCAAATCTGTCTGTACATGAATTCTAATTAATATTATTTAGATGACAGAATTGTGTAATAAATGAAATCGGAGCCATTTTTGACAAAATCGCAAGAAAGTAAAAAAAACCATTAAGTAAAGTGCTATGGTTGAGGAATTTTGATCGCTGACCTTCTGTCGGATCCCATAGTGACCTAAACGGAATTGCAAGCTTGAACTTTCTACGATTTTTTCGTTTTTGAGCTTTGCTGTTCACATACATACACACACACATACACACCCACAAACATACACACACACAGACCATTTTCTAAAATCCACTTTTTTGGGCTCAAGGGACCTCAAAACGGATATTTCCGGTGAAAACTCGATATCGAAAATTTGACTCAATTATAATACTTCCTCTTTACTAGAGTAAAAAGTAAAAAAGTTACAAAATTCTCAGTATAATATTAGTTTAGATAAAAAGAACTGGTAATATTTTATCAATTTCGGGTGATTTCTGTGTAACTTTCAGGTGTTCATCTATGCTTTTTTTTCCCCCAATTCCAATCGTATCCCCTTCGATGCTTTTTTTATTTCAGGGATGGAAACTTCCATTTCCCTAGGGATTGTGTGATCTCTTGAACATCGACCGTGGGTAGTTATTCTTTATCTACTTCTTTTTTTTTTGGCGCAGGGGCTGCAGCACTTGCTGTTTTTGAAATGAAAGTTTCGATCGATTTCTTTCCTCATTTTAAATTTACTTCTGTTGTTAACATTTTAATTCTGATGTTGAGAGTTTGACTAACGACAATTTGCCAAGGATACGACGAAAACCCTCTATTTTCGCATGTCTCATATTTTATAAAAATAAAATTTTATATACATGGCCAAAAAAAAAAAAAACAGAAAGTATATATAATACACTTTTGTCATTCAACTAAAAAATATTTATGCTCTTATATTTTAGGATTTTTACTCTATGATATAGTTTCCCCAGAAGCACGGGGGGGGGGCTTTCAAAGGTATCATTTCTAAAATATTTAAAAAAAAAAAATGAAGTATAAATAAATGTAAAGTGAAACATGGAAAAACGTACTGAACTGAGAGGTTCCCCGAGCCCAACTGTCAGTGAACTGGGACAGATTTATAACCCGAAATACCGGACATAGCATGGGATTTCTCTTTACCTTGTCCCCCCCTCCGTCATATTATAAACACCCGTTATATTGTTTTAAAAATATATATATTTTTTGAATAAAAAAAAATTAAATAAATATTATAAAAAAATGTTGTGCATAGATTATGTTTTTCCATAATTTCCTGATTTAATTTAGACCTAGTTCAAAAAAAAAATCCTCCGTTATCTGTGTGTGAATGTATTGGGCAGTTAAATCAGGTCAAGAGATTTAGGATGTAATTTAAAGAACACAATAATAGTTCCTAAATAGTAATAAAAACATCGTAAAATCGATAAAGGCTGCATGCAAGAAAATTCCAAAATAACCCTGAAAAATTCATTCATTTATGGAGTACGGTAATCTTAGGGTGAGATTTAGATTGAAACATGCTTTGTTGAATCAACTTTTCTTTTTTTTTGAGTTAAGCTGTTTCAATTTGAGTTAAACAGTTAGACCAATTTCTTTAAAAAAAACAAACCTTTTTTTAGCATCATGGGACCATCAAATCCTTAATGGTTAATATTTCCCAAATTTTTACCCTTCTGAAAATTAATTGACGTCATATTAGATTTTATAACTGTCCATTATTGTTCATATTTAAAAATAAGCATAGATTTTCAAGCTTCACATGAACATTATCATTAAAAAAAAAAAAAAAAGAAAGAATTATAGTTACTTTTATGAAAAAGACTTGAGAGTTGTTTAAGATTTACGATTAAGAATAAAATAGCGGAGAGATCCATGGAGCTGACCTGTGGGAGATTAATGAAAGGCAAAAGTCGCGTATAAGGGTTCTAGAGATGGAGAAGATGCTGAAGAAAAAATAGAATGGATATGATTAGTAGCACGAATATCAGAGAAGAAATGGCTATAGATTTTATAATTGTGTAAACAATTGAAATAAAAAGGTTAAAATGGTAGGGGTATGCTCTGATAATGACAAACGACGTATAGCATAAAAAAAATTATGGAAAGGATGTCGCTAACCTCAAGTAAAGAGGCAGACCAAAGCGAGTCCGAAATAAAGAAGTGAATGATACAAGGATTAACCATATCGATCAGAAAATATACAAAGTGATAGTGTGGATTTTATACGAAATATTTTGCTGAGTTTAAAATTAAGCGCTCGGTTATGATAATATCACATTTACGCTATAAATTTAATTATGTAATAAAATCCATTAATTTTATATTACTCGAAAAAGTTTACTGCTCAAAAGTATACATATATCGTGTTGAAATGAAAACAGCCTCTGGATGAATTTACTTTCAAGTTCCCACTACTTGAAAACGATTCAGTTCTGTTTTGGAGAAATACTTAAAAGTTATTTTCTCACACAATATCGTCGTTGTTTCTTACTAAGCATAAAAAGGATAATGAATGTTTATGTATACTAGTAGCGTTCTTGACCCAGCAACGTTAGAAAGAGTGAAGAGTTGCAGGAGCGAGCTTGTTAGCGTGAAGTTCTGAAAAATGACGAAGGGTCGCGACAAAACTACATAACCTCCATGAGCTGTATTGCGCCAAAGGTATTAGTAATAGTGAACATCATTGGCGGGATAGCAGTGCGGTAAACTATAGATGCTGTTAATAATAGTGCAATGTCAAATTCTACTTTAACTAGCGCCTTCCTACTCTCCGAGCTGGGAGAGAAGTAGTTAAACGGACAGTTTGTTCATTCGCTGTGCAATTAACATTTTTTCCTCCAACAACCTCCTTCGGTCATTAGAATCATCATAATTGATAGTAACTCATCATTCTTTAAAGTTGTATAATTGTGCCACAATGTAAACTATACTAATTCGTTGTTGAACTATTAAAAGTGTGTCTCAAAACCATTTGATGTCTATACTTCAAATCAACTATTTATAATTCCCCACAACTGTAACAATATTGAAATCCATTTATTTAATCGAATTTATATTTTTATCCATGAATTTAATGAATTCGTCTAAAATACATGGCCACCAACACAAATAGAATGGCAGCATCCATTACAATATAACTGGATCTTCTTCATGTGGGTGTCAAACATGTTCCAAAAAAATATTTATGACTTGTGAAGTGAAAAAGTGTCCAACTGTTCAGCAGAATATTTTATCAACTTTAAAAACTTTTATTTTTATAAAAACAGTAAAGGTGATTTAAAAAGCATACTGTCAAATAAAAATAGAAATAAATAACAACAACATGCCAAAGAAGTTCGATGTCCTGCAACTAGAGTAACAACAAAAACATGCAGAAAAGAAAACGAGGTAGAGAAAGAAGTAAGATAAAAAGAAGAAGAAGAAGAAGAGAAAAGAACGAACCCGAAGAAGCCCCACGGTATATATATCAGTTTAATTTGAACTTTGGCTACCACTACCCCCTGCTCAACTATGGGGCCCCTTTAGTTATCCTAGGTGGAGGAGAAGTGATGCAAAATGGATTGGCGCCTTCATATCGCCCGCGGGCCTAGGTATATAACATCGGCTTGAGAAAGGAAAGGCCGATGACCGCCATCTCGTGTACTACACACATACACACAACAAATACCTAAACAACTATAAACTTTCACACGAGAAAAATCACTGTGTGGTTCAGTTAAAAAAAAAAAAAAAAAGTCTGTAATAAAATAGCTTCCCCATCTATCCACCCACTAACCCGCCCGTACTCCCTCACACTAATCGTTCTTCCATTTGAATGTTTTATGGTTATTTTAAATTGATTGGAAATCCAAGCAAGTTCAGTAAAATAAAAAAGAAAAGTATGGCACCCTCTAAACCTTTATGCTTTATTTATCACCTTATTGCCGATGGGTATAACTGTTTATGGAACTACAGTAAAGGATACCGACGAGTACTAACCGTCATTAAGGAATTTGTTTATTAAAATATTACAGCGTTGATGCTTTTGATGTTATTTTCCCCCATCTGAACTAATTCTTAAAAAAATAGAATGTTTAATTTCCCCTTTTACTGATATTTACAGCTGCAAAAATATTCATTGCAACATGTTTGTAACATTGTAAAAGTTGTAGGAGTATGGAGAGTAGCCATTCGGCGATGGTACCACAATATCGATTTACCTATCATACTAGGATGTCATGAGGTCATCTTCTATTCAGCCGCCTGCATAGCTTATCAGGAGTAGTGTGTAAGGAGAGCTAGTAAATTAAGCGGTTAGAATGAGCCAATTGCAGCTGAGTGAAATTCATTGCGTTTTAACGTTCACTGTTTTGGCTCATATATGTCCCATACCTAGGACCACCGTGATGCTTGTTGGTATTCTTAGTAGGATTGCCTACATTGAACACTTGACGTATAAAAAATGTAGTAAAATACTATGGAACCGTAGGAACCCCAACGCATTCAATACTATTTGCGCATAGTTAGATCTTTAGATTCCTGACAATTCATGTCAGTACATGTCTGCACTTGCAGGTACATATTAGATAATACCTGCCGCCTTATTCAATGTACGGCCAATTTTGAAAGTGTCATATACTCATTTACTCAATAATATTTAAATATTTACTTGAAAATCAGTAATATAACAATAATAAAAATTTCATACTCTATTACTCATGGAACTGATTGCTTAAATCACTCACTTCATGCTTCATTTTTTTCCCCCCTCTGAAGTAATCTGGTAGGAAATACAAAAACAAGAATTATAAAGAAATCGAATTAAATTTGGAGCCCAAAGACGCCAAACAAAAGAGACAAGGGTAACTATGGGTCACATGAAATCGGAAACGCACCACAGGATGGGGATGCATACGCCCCCCGTAACTTACTGCAGACAGTTTTAAAAAAAAATACCTGATACAGTTGAGAAGAAGTGTTATGGAAATACGAAGAGTACGTTATTAGAAAGTAATACCTGAAAGTGTTATGGAAATAGTTTTGGCTAGATCGTTAATGTATGGGCATAGTTATAATAGCTTGCGAGGATTAAACTTTACACTCCTTATACTACACAACTTATTCGACCTACAAATGCTTTTAATCCTATTACATGATCTCCATTTGCACGTTTATGTAATAACAATTTCTGCCAAATTATTTTTAAAAATACTCTAACATCTTATCGTCACATAAAGATATAAAACGTAGTTAATATAATAGAAACTGATTAAAACAAAAAACTATTTTGTTCACACAGATTAATTCTGCTTAAAAGAACTTGCTCATTTTTTTTTTAAATATTTGTAAATCATGCAAAAAAAAAAAAGAAAAAAAATTGCGCAATTAGCTCGAAATAACTGCACTAATAAACTAATGCAATTTAGTGTAGAAATAAAAGAAAACGAAAAATTTACGATGCATTTAATTTTTAAACAAGTTCTTCTGGCTGCTAAAATTTTCGTAATAAATTACTATTATTTTATTAGGATTATCTAATAACAATTTTTAACAAAAAAACAAAAAAATAATTAGAATGATTATATTATCAATTATAATAAAAATTGAGGCTTTAATAATAATAATAATACATATTCAGATAAATTAATATCGGAATGTAGAAGGCTAAATCAATAAATTTGCGTTTATTTCAGCTGCCTACGTATATCCTTCTTGTTGATACGATGTATCAGCAAGTACATTTCCTATAGCATTTTTTTATTGTCATTATATATAAATACACACGATAAGAGATAATTTTGTAAGGAAATTTGACAAGTCCTACGCAATTCTAAATTTTATCAATTCATTCAAGAAATAGGATGGTGATAAATTGAAAAAGAGAGAAACAAAGATTGATGTTAATTAAAATAGTCTATTTCAAGGTTTTTTTTTTTCTTTTTTTAAACAAAAAAATAATAAATAAGAAAAAATTGAAACGATCTTATGGATTTTTTTACTGTTCGCACATCATATTATTTGGAATTTACGACAATAAAATGATGTAATTTAAACTTATGCAACTTTAAAATAAATTATCGGATGCAGAATAAAAAAAACATTTATGAAAATCTGACAATTTACATTGAAGGATTTCCTTTCCAAAAAAATTAATGAAAAAGTACCCGATTCATATAGTTGCTAATTCAAAAATTCCAAAGTCCTTTAATTGTGATTTCTCAGTACATTGTGGAATAATTTCGTGATTAAAGCAAGAAAATACATAAATTTTGAATTTTTTTTTTTTTTTAAATATTATATTATTAATAACATAAATAGCTGAATAATTGACCAAAGAAAAATAAATATTATTATTTTGGTGTTAAAGAATTTTATATATCAGAAAATATATCTGCTCAGAAGTGTGGTAGTGATTGAGTCTAGTCATCGTAAAGATCACTCAAAAATTTGGAATCTTAGATTAAGCAAAGTGCTCTAGTGTTTAGCAATTTATCACATCATTAAATTCACACCACTAAAAAGGTTGTTCCAAGTTTATTATGAGACTATTGATACCTCACTTTGAATTAAAATGGCAACGGCATAATTTAATAATCAAGCAAAATCTATCCGATTTTAATATGATTGTGAAAGATTAGATCAGGCACATGCACGGCGTTTCTTTTTATAATCTTCAAATCATCATTTCATAATTAGAATGGGGAGAAATCAAAGGAAAGTTTATTACTTCCAGTTATTTGATTTTTTCATGTGTGAATTTGTCAGGAAGTTGGGGGGGGGGGCACCTAACAATGATGGAAAAATGGCTAAAATCTACTTCTGCAATGTGTAAAAAAACAATATTTAATGTTTCAATTTTCTTAGAATTTCTTCCTAGAACATCTTTTTACTTTCTGTTCTGGGACAAAAGAACGTGAAATATTTTGTGATTTTGTGAATTTTTTTTTTTGTTTTCACAGAATCCGAATTGAAAGGTTTCATTCAAACTCTGTTAGCTTGAAATGTGTTTTTTTGTGGCATTTTTTGGAAAACGATGACAATGGTATTATTCTTTAAACTTGGTACATTTCAAGTTTAAACTTTGAACACCATTTTTTAGTTCAAACGTCTTCGATATACACTGATTTTAGGAAGGACGTTGATGTCAAACATCTTTTCTTAATTGTTTTAAGCAATTTAGAATAATGGTCAGTTGTATCACTTTTAATATACTAAAGCATCTAAGCATTAAATATTGCTGAACATTAGCAATGTGAAAACTGGAGTGGGACAGCATAACGTGACGGCAAGATAGATGAAGAACATGCTATCCACTGGGGACTACAAATTACTAATAAGTGGTGTGCTTCAGTGAAGTTGAAGATTAGTCCAACGAAAACCACTATCCTCCTCGCACTGAGGCAGGCAAAGATCTGCTTGGGAAATTATAACCAAAAGAGATCAAAAGCATACATCGGTCTCAGCAAGAATAAGTTACACATTCTCATGGGGTATTGTAGTCTCAGGGGATACCTGACGAAGCTGGGCTTAGAAAGTGGATAGCATGTGCGAATTCTATGGGGAGATGGAGGAAAATCCAATGCATCTCCTAACGGACCGTGATGCTACCATTCAGAGAAGATTTAAGAACCTCGGTAGTTACCAGGCAGAGGAGGAGAATATCTTCCTTAGAGCCCTCCAGACTAGGATTCCTTTGGGAACTTACCCTAGTGGGGTGCTGTAGGCGAGAGGCTCACCCAAAACACCTGAGGGGCATAGCACAATAGACCGGGCGAGTCGCAGTTCAACGGACCCCTTTATCACCCCCAAATGTGATAATTGCTGTAAGAGAAAATTGTACTTTGGTTTCCTAATAGCCTTTTTCTAATTCTTCTTTATGATCATTGTAATAAAACGTGACGTCTCCATCAATGGAGTTTGATGATATAAATAAAGAAACTTACTGGGTCAGCTCAGAAAAGATACCACAATTCATTAAAAAAATTCACAGATCAAATAACTGATGTAAATTCAATCATCAACTTAAATCAGGTATTGAATTGCTAAATTTCTTCTTTGGTTCTCTGCCTAGCGTTTCAGAAATCTCTTGCTAGGAGGCCAAACATTTTACCAAAGAATCTTCCTAAACGACTTGATCAACGTGTTATAACCAATGAACTGTCAATTCCTTAAAGAAAATAATAGAAAAATATGACAAGAGACTAATACAAAAAAAAATAAGTAGGTATATGTCAAAGAATAATTTTTGTTTTTGTTTTATCTGTCTATTTTTACAACAAAATTAGAACGAAACCAGATTATGTCTTAAAAAACCTAAATTAAATATTTACATAAATCAATTAAAATTACAAACACTTGATTATTTGTTCTAAAATAACATTTATAAATCTTAGAAAATCCCTATTCAAGGGTATAGAGGTATAAACACAATAAAGGATGTTTTTTAGTAGCTAAGAATTCACTGTACTTGCCAAAAAAGAAAACTGTTTTGCTAGACTTTGTTACGTATAAATCCATAAATATAAGAAGCTTTTTGGCAATAAATTATGATAAATACATATCATAATAATAACCGTGGGAGGCAAAATAGAAATATATATCAAAAAGGTTACCTGTTATTATGTAATAATACATTTAATATATTACAAATTATATATACGATATGTATCTGTGTATACATTTTATATTGCAATATACAAATTTGCTATATTGTAAATAATATTTGAATATAATATGTAATATTTTAATATTTTTATTTATTTTATTAACTTATGATAATATATTAATTATAAAATATAGCTGGACTATTGTCATGTTCTTAATTAATCAAAGTAGCGTAATTGCAAAAAGTTTCTCTTTTTTAAGCTTTTTTCGAAGTAAATAAATAAATAAGAGGGTGATAGTGATTGAAAACCTGAGCTGGTTAAAGTCACGAGCCAATTTTTACTTTCTCTTATTCGTAAGAGACTGAGTCAAATTTTCGAAATTTAATTTCACTGGAGATATAAATTCTGTGAGGGCTCAAGCCTAGGCCACCGCGACCCTCTACTGTTTCACCCACAAGTTAATGCATCCTCCCCAGTCCCGTCTATTCAATTAGAGTTCGGAGTCTGGAGAGAGACTCCTGGGCGATCCTAGATAGCACCCACCATTCGGGGTACCCTCTCCAGCCCTCTATATTTTATTAGACTTGAGAGTTCTAAGAGAGACTCTTGGGTGAAGCTTGCAGGTGTCCGTCTCTCTCTTCTCCAAAGAGATGAAACATCCGCCATACAATTCCTTCACACTGAAACAGTACGTGCAGTGCTATTTCTTCTTCTTCCTGACCAAACCTACACAGGCTATCCGTTGCTGCAGTAAGCCTGGGCGACTACTTCAGGAATAAACTTTTACGCGTGCTATTGGCCTGGGGTTTTAGCCCACCATTCCTGTGATCGATCGTGCACTCATGGCTGCACTTCTGAAGAACTTTGCAATGCCGTAGAAAAGTTCAGGTCCAATTAAGGTTCCAATAAAACCCTTGAAACCTGAATGGTCGGTTACCCAAGCTAAGAAAACCTTGTTTTGTTTGCTAATTTCCATGAGTATAACCAGCCAGTCCCACTCTAGACCCTAGCTGACCTGTTACGACCTAATCGCTCGCAAAGCTACGTGGCTACCTGAGGAATTGAAGACTCTGGAGTTTTTTACACCTCGTCTTTTTTTGTAACTCCTCTGAGTTATATAAAAAAAAAAGTTTTTAGCGAATGAATGTATGGTTTGAATTTATAGTTAGGTATAACTGTGAATGTGTTCATGAACAAAAAAACAATCATAGTACTTAATAAGTAAACTTAATATTCCCTTAAAGAAGGAATTAGCTTAATGGTAGCGGGCTAGACTCCCTCGCTGAAGTTCCAGGTTCATGTCCAACAATACGGCTCTTAGACTTTCTCTTCCAACCTTTACTCAGCTCACAGTCGTTGATGGGCAATGTTGTATGTAACTAGAGAACACTGCTAGGAGGTCGGCAATGACTGAGAAGGCTGCGGAAGGCACAATAAATCTTTCAGGTAGCAGTTCACTATCCTCCCACCCCGCCCTAAAAAGCCCTAATATTCACTTCACTTATTATCATCACGTCCTGACAGAAGTGACTTTAGTGAAAGGTTTTATTTTACAGTTTTTTTTTTTTTGCCATTTTTCACCGAAATTCAAATACGATCAAGAGAGCAGTACACGATCAATGTATAATGTTAAACAAAATTGCGAGGAATTTCTATTGCTGAAAAATCATTCTGAAATTTTTACGAATAAAACAGAAAAAAGACTTCTTTTTCGTTTAAGCCCAGTTTTGTCGGAAGGGAGGGGGCGAATTGTTCGGAATTATAATATTTTGAATTTAATGTTAAATGAAAAAACACAAAAAAATCTTAAAATTTAAATATCTTTGTTTTACTACTTTGCTTCTTTGTGATTTGTTCATTTCATGCACTTAAAAATATCTTTTAAACTGTACTTTAATAAAGTAGAATTTATCGATAGCCATAAACTATAAATTACTTCTTTTCTTTTCTTTCAGCGAAAGACGAAACATATTTTTACACTTATTAGTTAACTTAACTTTCATTTCAGAAGTTCATTTATTTTCAATTTATCAAACAAAATTAACGAGTTTTTTTTAAAGATTCTAGCCTGTAAATTTCTGTTTAAACTATTGGGCACAAATTAGTTTTATTCTTGAAAACATATATACATATCAATGGCGACAGACAAATCATTTCGAGGATCACTTACAGCCAGTTATGCACAAAAGTAGGAAAGAGGGTCGTCTGGGGGCCGCCACTTTGACATCCACGTTCTCTACAGTTTTTATCAATGATAAAAGAAATAACATTTGATTACTTGTTGATGGATTAGTTATTATAGTTGGTATTTAAAAAAAAAACAGAAGAATTAAAGATGCCATTATAATAATTGTTCATTTATTTTATATAAATTTTATTGATAAAATATTTAGAATAAAAATATAAAATAAATGAATTTGAGATTTATTGACTATTCTTCTTTTTTATATTATTATTATTATTATTATTATTATTATTATTACTAGAGTTTATTTTTAAAACAAATGGTATTATCAATATCTCAATTGGCTTATGTGAGGTGTGTGCATTATACACAGGAGATAATGCGGGTTCAGCAGTAAATGGCTGCAATAAACCGAGCACATTACTTGTTTCTAAACACTGAATATGACGAACATCTGCAAGTCTGGATCAATTATTATTAACTGATAGTGCTGAACAGGTTTTGATTCCCAATTATCGTTACAAAGCTTGTAAGAGTAAAGTGAGATGCGGGAGAGAGAAAAACTTTAGCTAGATTTTCTTGAAAAACCATTGCAAGCTCTTACAGAATATCTTCTGGTAAAATGGAAAATGAGCTGAGGTGGATCACTGCTTTGGTTTGCAAAGAAACACTTACATCCTATGGATGTCGTGGCTGAAATCAACTTTGTAGGAAGCGTGGCCAAGAAAATAGAACATTTTTTTCATCCATTTTTTTTCCTTCTTGGTGAATGTGAACACTATATGGCCGCTCATGTAATAGAGGTGCCGAACTTGACAAAGGAATTCTAAATGGATGTGGGGAACAATTTAGTTTAAGCGTAAGCGCCAGTTCTTCTCTAAGGGAGTTCCGATGACTAATTTCGAATAGTCCTATCAGAAAAAAAGATACAGTTCTGATAGCAAGAAAGGCACTGAAGAGTCTCGTAATGAGCGTCAGAAACTGGAACAGGGGATTATTGTTTTCAAGTTAATGTAAATAAAACCTTCGGAATTTGACCATCTGCAAATTGGCGAACTGGCATCTGCAGAAGGACACACAAAAGTTCAGATATCTGGAGTACTTACTGATAAGCAAAAATCTATACATAAAAGGCATGAATTGCAGCTGGCAAAAGATGTTAAGTGACTCTGCACCCAAATGCTAGAAGTAGAATTATCTCCAGGAAAGCTAGGATTTGATATATAAGACAGTCCTGACACTTAAATGGCTTTGAGGCATGGATGCCTGGAAAGGATTAGCTTGAAATAAATTTCTGGGATAGGAATGTTCTTAGGAAAATGTTTGGTCCAACTGTAGAAAATGGCTGGCCCAGAAGTTGTAGGATAAGGCATTAAAAGAACTCTTCGCAGGACCACTAAGGCAGGCTAAAGTGGTTAGGTCACCTTCATTGGATGGATGTATGCCGAGGCTCGAGGAAAGCATATATAGGAGACACCAGGTGGTAGAAGATCCCAGTGAGAGATATAATGGAGTGATAACTATGAAGGCGGACTTCAAGAATATTGATATAAAGACAAGCAGCTGGAGATAGGAATAGGCGATAAAATGATGGAGGAATAGGCGTTCCTATATGGACCGAAGATCCCTAGGGGAGAAAAAAAAGAAATGTTTTATGATGTCAAAATATCGTGTTCACACTTCCACGCATAATATGATCACTCAAATAGAAATACTCTACTTCTTTTTAGAACGCAATTCCATTCAATGTTTCTTCTGACGATTGAAGCTACTGCGACTATTGTCATGCTTCAATGAATACAATAGAGTTATCAAAAATTATCTGGCTGATTCGTCCGATTCTTCATAGCCTTTCTTTTGCAACATTGCAGTTGATTTTGTGATTGAATATTGAATTTGGTCTGTGAGAAAAGAAATCATAATCTAAAGTTCTAGGACTTCCTAATTATTTTTTTGACAGCTTTGGTCATTAGCGCCGTCTTCCTAATGTTATGATTTGATTAAAGTAAGATTCATAGAAGAATAGAGTATACAGTGATAAAATAGTTTTAAAATTTAAGCATTTAATATTCCTATATAATTAAATTTCTTTCTGTATTTATTGCTTTCAGTCAGCAGTAACGTAAATGTAAAATTTCCAAACTTTAAAACAGAGTTTATACACATAGTTAATTAAACCACACATACATAATAGCGGACAAGTGTAGACGTGACTATCTAAATATTTCGTCACAATGGTAATTATCTTAGGCGCACTGATAAGAAATTATTGCTGGTATTCATCTATAAATTTCACTGATAAGAGCAAAACATCTAAGATACTAATAAATAGCTTTTAATAATAAGACGAAGCGACGAAGGAAATCAAACGATCAATAATAAACAAATCATTTGACTAGATCAATTCTATAAATAGCAAAACAAGAGTCAATTCAATTATTCCTTGAGAAAGTGTCTTAAAAATTCTCTTAAATATAATTATACAAAAATTGTGAGAGGGGGGAAAATTGAATATTGCAATTGTGCAAAGTTTTCGAAATGTTTTCACTGAAAATACACGTTTTGAGTCCTCTGAGACCGAAAAAGAGATTCTCTCAGTCTCTCTCTCTCTCTCTACATATATATAGATGTATATGTGTGTGAGGATGTGTATGTGATAAAAAACAAAAAATCGCAGAAAGTTGACATTTGGTATTTCGTTTACTAAATACACTTCTTTACTAAATAGATTTTTCAGTTTTTTGAAATTTTCACGAAAATCAAACTCGTTATATATCAACCAAATATATAAAGAGCTACAATTTTTATTTTTAACATTTTTCCAGAGATATCATTTAACAAGTGTTCTGGGGGCAGGGAGATTTTAGGGCTTTCCTTTAATGTGCGAGTTCAGTATATTATTCGATTCTTTTATCTATAGAATTAACATTAATGAGAATACAATGTGTGGCCAAAATACCGAGTTTGAAGAAAATCGCTTTATCAAAAGTATGTCTGTTACTTTATTTACATATCAGATACATACACGTATCTGATATGTAAACATCTTACAACTTAAGAGTAAGTCGTGTGATGTTCCACACCAGTATAGAGAAAAACTGTTTTTGTTACGTAATCGATTGTGAAGATCGATATTTTTACAATATGAATAGAATTTCAAATTTAACACATCGATGTGAGTGCAGAATTCGAATAAAAAGAATTTAAAAGAAATTGTTACAATACGCCGATAGGTGAAATGTCAATGTCGTTTTTAAAATATACGATTACTTTCATGTAATTTAAAATTAATAATTTAATTGTATAAAATTAGAATAATTTTTCATTGAACAATAGAGAATGCGGAGGCATTAAAATTAGTAGCAAGCTCCTAGCAGTGTTTAATCTCCTAATAATAACCTTGGGATGTTTTTATTCTTCATTTCTCTTTTTATACTTCCTATTTTCATAAAATGTAGATGGAGGAAATGGAAGAGTTTTAACACAGATAATATGCACGTAATATCTTAGAGGCAGAGATAGGAAAATGTCAGTTAGACTTGCGCCTGCACGCACGCTTCCAAAAGCTGTGTCCCACATAACTGGCTTTCTGCCAGTAATATTGTTCCTTCCTATACGTGCCAAACAATAAAATGAATTGTATGAATCGTTTGTTTCCTCTAGTTCTCTTCCACTTATTCACTCACTCTCTCTTTCTCGCTCATTCTTCATCTACCCATCTTTATTATTAATTGTACTTTATTCATAAGAAGGACATTATCTTCAATTCCATTGTGCTAATGTTTTCATCAATGCATTGATTTATTTGTGCGAGAGAGACAGAGTAATCGTTGAGCATATAAATGATTGCACACACATTAAAGCCGTATAAACACAAGTGTTATTAATGTGGCAGGATTGTATTATGACGTGATATTCATACAGAATCGCTAATAATCATTTTTATATAGGTTAAGTTATACAAATATCTATACTATTTTGTTTTTGTGTCTCATCTACATTAGTCACTTCTTCATTGGCTGTTTGATGCTGGCTGACCACGTTTGATTACTGAGCGGACCTAAATAATGTCAATACAGTTAAAGATGGTCGCGCAAATACAAGAAATCCATTCAAAATCCTGAATTCTGACCAAAACTAATTCCCCCATTATATGCCTGTTAAATGGAAAGCTTTCTTATATAAATGTATTTAATGGCCAAACATAAGCATTATTAATTATAAATTTGATGGGTAATTATATTTATCATCTTAACAAATTTATAACAACATATAACTTAATACATATGAAAATTTAATTACAAACTATAAATTATAAATCACAGTTTCATTAGTTCAGATGTAGAGAGAGAAATACTTCAGTGAAGCAAGGCTGCTCAACGATGTTGAACTGCTAGATGACACAGCGTACCAATCAATCGAGAGACATGAGTTTCAAGAGATTTTGATTTGATGATTAAGTGAAAATATCTAATCGTTAAAGGAGATGATTTCAGGTATCTCATGCGAGACTGAAATAGTCAGGATATTATGAAGCCTAAAACTACTTAATTATATATAACATTGTTCAACCATGCAAGTGCTGGGATATTATGCCCAGGGAGTCAACAATAATGCCCTCCACAATCGGAAGCAAGTCATCAAGGCTGATGCCAACACTGCCCAAAAAGGCGGACGTCTCCGCTGGAATGACACCTCTCGAGCCAAACCACAGGCCCTGCACCCTATAGACCCTGTCTCCGAACTGGTCTCTAAATTTTTCTTTGAGGTGGGGAATACACTTTTCATAAATTTGGCTCTTCTCCTCGTGGACCTTCTCCGCTTGACTCGGATCATTACTTTCATATCTGACCGTTGGGTCCAAAACAAAAGCAATGTCGCTGTTTTCCTGGAAGGTCACGATGTCAGCATACCTGACTGAACCGTCCGTATCGATGGTATAAACTTCCTCAAAGCTCGTAAAGCCCCGTTGATGCAGCAAATCCATAATAGCGTGCTTCACTCTGTGATGGCGTCGGGTTATTAGGAGCATGTTATTCGGACATGTACCAAGCACATGGGCTGGTGTTTCAGGCTCTCTGCCGCATCTGCGACAGAGGGGTCCAACAGCTCCCGCAGACTGACCGCCAACTCCAGGAACAGCACGAAGAGGGGCGTAGTTTGTATTGAGCTTTATGATGTTCGTCCATTCAGAGCCAGACAGGGTTTTCTTATCACAAATAAACCTATTTGCTTTTGGGTTACCCTTAAAATGGCAAACTCCAACTCCCTGCCACTTGCAGCTAGTCCATTCTTCGAAAGAATCTCTCTCAATTGCCGCCTTATATTAGAAAAGGAATTGTAGTATTATTAGGTTATCTTGCGGAATGGAAGAGAAAAAGAACTATAGATGACATCGTGTGTTACCTAGAAGGCTGAGGAGTTTTTACAAATTAAGGAGCACCGCTTCGGCACTATGATTATGTTTAAATAACAAGAATATTTTACTCATTAATAAAAATTAAGTTATAATTTAAGGCTAATAATTTTTGAGAAAACTTTTCAAATGATTTTTGTGGACTTTTGGTAATGGAAGTTGGTTTGTTCAGAATTAGGAAGAATAGTGAATTTAAAGAGCTGTTAGGAAGATGGATTTGGTTTAGAATTGTAAAGGTCCTTTTGCTGGGCCATTTACATAGAATGGATGCAAACTGCGCACCAAAAAAAAAAAGGCATACGAAGTACATCCGGGTGTAGAAGAGGGCATTTGTGATAGCTACAGGAGGGGGAGGATCGGCTGAGGAAGCCACTGTATGGAGTGAATGAATGACAGATATCGTATGTGGTATGCCATCACAAATGCCATTCATTATAGCCATAGAGCATAATCAGTCCACAAATCTATTCAACCCAATAATTTAGTTTGTCATGTTAAAAAACATTAAAAAAAAAAAAAAATTATAATTTCTGAAAAAATGTCCACTATATGAAATAAACAAATATAAACTTTTTATTATTACTAGTAATAACATAGAGGGTTAACATAAGATTGCAGCAAACAATGTTTTTTGTTGTCACACACAAGCGCGCAATAAATTCTGTCCCATTGAAGTTGTGCCAGAAAGAAAACAAAATAATAGAAATATAAGTATCGAGTAATAAAAAAAAAAGTTTAAAATAACTTGTTTTGAACAAATATGTGTGTGTGTGTGTGTGTGTACATGCATGTGAAAACAAATTGAGCAATGCTGTTGCTGTTAAAGAAGGAGTAAAAAGAGAAGACGATGAGGATGAAGAGGTAAAAAGAGAAAATAAAAAGAAAAGAAGAGCAGAGAAATGGAATTACAAAGGATTGTAAAGGGTAGTAATGATCTAAAATTACCCTAAGACTAATGTATCTGTGTGCAAACAACCTTGAAACCACATGTTTTAACAAGCCGTCATTGTAAAGTGAAATTCTTCGACTTAAAAAATAGTTTTTTTTTCTCTTTTTTTCTGTACCTTTCTATATAATATTTCTCAAATATATATATATATCTTAAATTCAAGGTTAAATATTTTTATATTTACTTTTAAAAAAACAATGATGCTCCACTATTAATAGAGGACCACACTCCATTCTATTAAAGTGTTGTGAAATTTCAAGAGTAATTTGCACTAATATCCCACCAAGCCTACTACTATAAACAGGCTCAAATATCAAAGTGAAGAATTCCTCCATGACGTATTTACATTCTTTCAATTTCTCACTATTACACAGACACACACACTCACACACACAATATACAAAATAAAAATTATCCAAACTATCTTTAGTTTTAACTAAATGAACGTCACAGGAAACCTCATTCAAACTTATATATACACAAGCGTTGTTTCTCTCTAACTCTCCGCTCTCTATCAGTACTATATAAAATTTCTGCGCTCTACTATAATATCTTATCTTTTGTTTAATTTCAAAGCCTCTTCTTTATATTTGATCTATGTGTAATCATGTTTCAGGTATTTATGGCTTTCCCTTCCCGTTTATTTTAAATTGCGTTTTATTAAACAAAAACAAAAAAACAAAAAAAAAATTTGAAAAATGTATCAAGTAAAACTGGGGATCATCTAAACTGTTTCCAAGATTCTCATTTAAGATTCCAAGTAAATAAATTGTTGTGCATCGTGTGGGAACTTTATTTAAAATATTCTTTGATGGTGCATAACACAAACTGGAATAGAAAATTTATTATATACAGAGAGAATAAGGCCAGAACTTTTTTGGACTTTCAATATATTTTTTATCACTGTTTTTTCAAACAAAAAAATAATGATCAATATTGTTGTGGTGATTGGTTCCGCATAGGCTGGAAAGCATCAGAGACATTTTCCGTGGTAGCCAACTTCATTTTGTAGTCAGGTCTGACAAACGCATCCTGAAGATTGGAGAACGCCCGAAACCGGTCTATGACCACAAAATGAAGCAGGCTACCACGGAAAATGATCAATATAGTTGTTGTGGTTAATTCCGCAGAGCTGAAAAGCATCAGAAATATTTTCTGTGACAGCCTGCTTCTTTTGGTGGTCATCGACTGGTTTAGGGCGTTCGCCCATCATCAGGATGGCTTCCTGTCAAACACTCGGTGTATACTAAATTTGCTCCTGTGCAAGACTATGTTATCACACTGTTTGACAAAAAGCATCCTGTTTGATGGGCGAACGCCCCGAAACCCGGTCGATGACCACAAAAAGAAGCAGGCTATCACAGAAAATATCTCTAATGATCGATATATGCTGCGGAAATTGAAAGAATAATATGTCATCTTAAATGGGGTCTGAAGATTAATGTCTCAAAGGCTAAGTACATAGCGGTTAGTAAGACAATCGGACCGGCGAACTGGAGATAAACAATATTTACTGCGAAAGTGTACAAATCTTTAAATATATCAGACCAGTAGTGGATAGACAGAGGGGTTACAAAAAAGGAAGTGTTTTTCATTCCATCATATGGAATTAAAAGCTGTCTTTCGGGGAATAAAATCAGAATCTTCCGAGGCAATATAGGATCAAAGAATTGGACAATGTATATGAGTGGTGAATGTCACGGAAATTGATTACTGTAGACGGTGCATTCGGAAAATTAGGGCTTGCCGGCTTAGAAATGAAGATATAAAAGGAAAAATCGGTATTAAAGGCTATATAAATGAACGAATGCTGCAAAGAATGGTATGGCCTTGAGCAAAGAATGGAAAAAAACAGAGGTTAGGAAAAGAAAATCATTAAATGCAACATTAGCAGAAGATGAAGAAGAAGAGGCAGAATGTGGACGGATAATATAAGCGGAGGGAAATGTATGTTGAAGGATTGATGGAAAGGGATTAGAAAGGAAATGATTTTTCATTTCGAACAAGATTGCATTTACTTCTGCTAATTGTTTCAAAATGGTTTAAGCAATTCTAAGAGAGAATCAGTGGAGCACTGTTTTCTGTCAGTGTGTACTAGTCCGACTACCTGATTGAATCATTCATCAGTCCATTGTGTATGTGATTGAAATCTTACATCAGTGCATTGTATCTGTTCACAGTTCACCTACTAAATGACCTTGCAGCAGAAGTTGTGCGTATGTTTCCCTCTGATTTGGCTTTTGTTTATTGTTTAACCGTATTCAAGTAAACTTAGAAATAAACACACTTAAAAAGTGGCAGTGTTTCATGTATATAACACCAATATATGCTGCATTTCTATGGATGTTTATTCTACTTTTTTTTTTTTGAATGAAGTATCTAATTTTAGATTTGTTCTTTACCCCACATATTAATGATCTCAATCAGTAAATTTAACAATGGCAACTAACTACTCCAAGTGGAGGCTAGGCTTCCCAACAGCCTCCCTTCCTGTTTGTAATATTTAATACTTGTTTAACTTTGTCATCCATTCGGCCTTATTATCGGGTCCCATGCTAACACAATCTGAATATCCAGTTTGAACTTTTTGCGATTTTTGTTTTTTGAGTTATGCTTGGCTACACACCAGCGGTCATGTCGCCCCGGACAAAAAGACAAATTGCCGCCCCTTGAGAATATATATATATATACATATTTTAAATAAAGTACATATTTTTATGAACTTCCACTTGTTATCATTACCGACATAATAGCAAGAATAATGCTATTGTATAATGGAACCGCTCTTTTATAATTAGAGGTCTTTTATAAGCAAGTCTAGGCATGTTCAAACACAAGCTGAAGCAGCGCTCTGCTCCTGTGCTAATGCTATTCTGTTCAAGAGAAGTATATGCAGGTTAACACATCAATTTATTTCTCACACTTACAGCCAATATGGAGCCTCTAACTTTTTTTGGTGCCCCGACAAGTGTCCGGGTTGATCCACCTCTAGAGCGGGCGCTGCACACACATTCACACACACAAACACCCAATTACTAAAATATACTTTCTCGGACGCAGGGATCTCAAAACGTGTATTTCCAATGAAATCTCGATATCGAAAATTTGACTTGTAATGACATGGCAAAGTCATAGCAATGTCAAACCTTCACAACAGATAACAAAGAAAGAATAATTTACAACTAGCGGCCTAACCAGCTGCTGTCTTCAAGACAAGGCCGTGGGCAAACAAACAAACCAAGGGTAAATACCGTTACATCAAAGCAAGCACCGCTAAGGCTGGCCACTGACCTAAATCGGTGGCCACCAAACTAACCAAGGTCGCACACTAGGACAGATGTCTTGGTGTGATGTGGCCAACACTAATATATAAACTTCGCCCGATTGGAAGAGGGGATGATTATACGATTATACTTGAGTACGACTTCATATACGAGCAGCAGTTTACGCGTCTCTATACAGTTTTATTTATACTTATTATTACCTTAGTTGTGCATCTTAGTTCATTTATCTTAATCATTCTAATTTATTAGTTATTTATCTTCTATTTATTTCTAAGTATTCCTTGTTAATATTTACTATTTTTTACGTTTAAATTATTGTTCAAATACAGTCTATTTTTATAAAATCCGTGTTAATAATTCGAGCACTAACTTCCAAAAATCTATAAACTAACTTTCGCCCTCTTCAAGACATCTACTACATACCTCCGGAATCGCATTGAACGATTCCACTACATCTTGTAGTATCACGGTGGGATCAGATCATCCAATAAACGATTCCACTACAGACTCGATCTCATTCTGTAATATATTTAAGACAAAACTTTGGAAATTTTTCTAGAATTATTCTCACTATAACTGTCTAAGATCCAAAACTTTCTTATAAGTGTAAACAAAAGATAGTGTAGTCTAGCGTAGAGATTGAAATCTATTATTATGACCATTACCTTAGTAATAATAGATAGTAAAAATACGCAAAATTACGCAGAAATTCGAAGGCTTTCCAATATATTGGAAAAATGTTCTCTTCAGAGCTTGCGACAAGCTATTAGATATAGATAGATAGATGAAAAGTACTGTATTTATCAAAAGTATACAATATAGAAGTAATATTTTAAATTAAGTACGAAAAACTGACAATAGCGACAAGCTGTTAATTATGACTGAACAGAAGTTACAACGCTACAACGAATGAGATTGCTTTTGTTGAATTATTAATAATGTCTTAGTATTTAGTCCATAGTGGCATGCATATTTATATTGTTCCTGACCGGTTTCGAATTTTCATCCATCGTCAAAGCAAATTCACTACGTTCGGGTAGAGAGTTCACTTCAACTTAATGTTTCTGTTACATTCACACTTGTTGGTTGTGCATCAGAAATGCAACTTGTTGTTGGACAATCAACAAGTGTTAGTGTAACAGAAACATTAAGTTGAAGTGACCTCACTACACGAACTTGGTGAATTTGCTCTGACGAAGGATGAAAATCCGACTTCGATCAGGAACAATAGAAGTATGCATACCATGACGGATAAAATACCAGATGTTATCCAGCATTGCGGACACATCCACATATTCAATTATTAATAATGTTTTGTGAATAGTTATCGAGCAATAGATGTCGATATTCGTTATTATCAGTAATTAAACAATATTTGTGCCAATGGTATTTGGTGTAAGTCTAGAAAATAGAAAAGAAATTCTAGCAATCTTGTAAATAATATAGTATAATAAAATATTTCTTTTAAAATCATGCACAAAAAAATGAATCATTCGCCAAATAATAAATAGGTGAGTTCAAGAAAGATATTATTAAATAAATTTATTTCTTACGGTACTTGTTAAACTGTAGGATTTGTTTATTTTTTTTAGTTACTATCACTAAAACTGTCTGAGATCAAGTCTCTATATAAAGTGTAAACAAAAGATAAAGTAGTCTAGCCTAGTGTTAAATCTACTATATAGGCAAGTGTGTGATGGCAATGTAGATAGATTAAGAGTGATAGATTAAGACACGTTTCAGATAGAGCGACTAGGGAGGGGACCCTAAAACTATTTGTATGACTGAATAGATCAAGATATTTTCAAATATTATTTCAGAAATTGATTTTTTTTTTCTTGATTCAAATCTATGCAGACACATTCCTTTCAATGAACATTCAAGAAAATTATTTTAATTTATTGATTTTACTTTTCCTTAATACTATTAAATTTCATTTTCTTAAGTTCATTATGCATATAAAAAAATTAAAAAAACTTTTTATTAATTGTTGTGGTGGTTGGTTCCGCAGAGGTGGAAAGCATCAGAGACATTTTCCGACCGGTTTCGGGCGTCCGCCCATCATCAGGTTGATTTTATCAAATAACATAGACTTGCAAAAAAGGAAGCAGGGTATCATGGAAAATATCTCTGATGCTTTCCAGCTCTACGGAACCAACCAGAACAACTATGGCGCCATTGAGGCTAATTATCTAAACACATATTAAAATTTATCATCTAAAATCTATAATATAAAAGCCAATATTTATTTTAACAAACAATGTCTCATTCACAACATCAAGCCTAAATACGCAACTATCCGAAGAAAAACTAACCCACTTGCAGCACGAAAAAAAATTATTCAAGCAAAAAAACTCTGGGTTAAGAACGAAATACGGACACTTTACCATAAAAAAAGGAAAAAACCAAACTGACAACTGAACTCGTCACACATTGAACTCGTCAATCGCTACACTAGTAGTAGGGAGTGTGTATCAATAAATTTTCTCTGTGCAAATCTATGTTATCACACTATTTGTCCAAAAAACATCCTGATAATGGGCGAACGCGCGAAACCGGTCGATGAGCACAAAAAGAAGCAGTCTATGATGGAAAATATCTCTGATGAACTTTTAATTAATATTCTGAGATCATCGAAAACATTTGAAAGTCATTTTTGCCAGGATTTTGCATAAGTGACTTAACAAAAATAATGTGTGCAATTAAAAAAAATGGAAGCAATATTTTCAACATGCAGTATTCAGGAAGTCTTGAGACATGAGTCGTTCTCAAGGAGGCCATGGAGGCCATGATGCCACAACAAGTTTGAGAACAATTGCCTGCAATAGAGGAGCAGATTTAACCTAGAAATGCTTCAACAATTACCTAGCTAGGCTGGAAAATTTGTTGTAGTACACGTGTGTTAGGCTGGTATGTCTAGAAACAAATAAAATCTTCCTAATTTCTTGGAATGCTAAATGGCAACCGGGACACTGGTTTAACTATCTGATGGTGATGATGTGCCAACCGCCCCAAAGCTATTAGTTGAACACAAAAAAAGCTACAAGCTATCCAAGAAAAACTACTTCCCAATCTTTTATATCTTATGAATCTCAATAAAATTATGCTCATAAAAAAAATACCATGCAATTATCATTTAATAAACAACGACGATGTGATATTTATTCCAAAATGAGCAAAAGAAGATTATTAATAACGAAATAGATGATACTAATGTAGGTAGCGTGATACTAAACTTTCCCCCTGAACTATAAATATCAAGATTATCACCTTATCTCTCTCTACAACAATAACAATAAGGAAATGATTCATGATCAATATTGTATTTATTTAATGAATTTCCATGGTCATTCAATAATTCCTATTTATTATCATTGTTATCATCTATTAAATAATAATATCTATTTAAAAAAAAAAAAAAACTTTAAAAAAATGTATAAAATTTCAGAGGAATTATATGACGCATGATTAGTATTAGGAATTTTTAAACTGAATGAGTTCATTTTTTTCGTTATTAATTAGTTTATTAAGTGTTTCATTTAATGGCCACTGCAAATGGTGGAGGAGCATTTGAGTAAGGTTAGTTACATAACACAAATTTAATTATTGAATACTAAACCATCCTATGCCAATCAATAAACTAAACACGTTGTGTATCTTTATAGGGTAACACTTGATTCCAGTGACCTATTTATTAAATAAAAATTTAAAAAAAAAATAATGGATTATAACGAGTAGCTGCTTTTTACTAATAACTTACAAAATATAATGAAAATCCTAAATAACATATTAATTGTATCTGTTGTGAGCAACAATTCAGATTTATCAACACCAACAAAATTCTACACTTTTACAATAAATAAAAAATATATATATATATATAAATAAAAATTAAAAAAAATCTGGTGCGATATACTCACACGACTTTCTCGTAGTACAGTTTTCAAAATTGTGATTGACAAATTTTATAGTCAGTCACCGAGAAAATTGCAAAAATTGAAAAAACTAAAAAGTAAAAACGCACTTCGATTTACTAATTTTCTTGAAGATCGGAATTTTGGCCATCTATTTATTTATAATTGATGTAATAGCAAAAGAGAATTACATCATCAAGAGAGAGCAGACAGACGAGAGAATTAAGAGAGAGAAATCAGGCCCTCTCTGGTACTCTCTGAATTAAGCAGGCTAGAGTGGGGAGGACCTGTATATAAGCCAGTGAGAGATCTAGACAGAAATCAATCTATCAGATTCAACCATATACATCACATTGTGTCATAACTCTACTCTAACCCTTTATTCTATAAAATCATTACAAGTCCAGTGCAGTTTGTGTAAGCTTATAGCTATATTATAACAGTGTCTCATATCTCGTCTAATTAATCAAACCCAATTTTTCTCCTCATCAACCCCAGTATAATTAATTGTGTTTTAATGGTAGAATTGATAATCAACTAATATAGCACTTTAGAGGCAAACATAATCATACCCCTTCCTCAATAGCCCGCTTGAATGAGTTTACCCGGAGAAATACCAAATAAAAGTTGTAGCTTTTTATATGCGTAGTACATACCAAGTTTAAAGAAATTGGTTGGAGTCGTTTTTCACTCGAAAAGCAGAAAAGTGGAAAATACTTGGTAGTAAAACCGCACTTCCGATCATCTGATTTTTTCAAACTCTGAATTTCAACAACATATTCAATTTTAATTAATATTATTTAGACGACAGAATTGTGGAATAAATTGAAATAACACTTTAGAGGAAGCCGTAACCCCACCCTTCCCCAAAAGTACCCTTAAATGAATTTTTCCGGAGAAATGTTTCAAATAAAAGTTGTCGCTCTTTGTATGTGTGGTTAATGTATAAAAGTTTCAAGAAAATCGTTGGTGTCATTTTTAAGGAAATCGCAAAAAAAAAAAAAGAATCAGTAAAGTGGTACTTCCGGTTGTGGAATTTTGACAGATAACCTACTGTCAGATATCATGGAGATACCTAAACGGAATATAAAGTTTGAACTTTCTATGATTTTTCGTTTTCATACAACACAGACTATTTTCTAAAAACCACTTTTTTGGACTCCTAAACGGATATTTCCGGTGAAAACTCGATATCGAAAATTTGACGCGCTTATAATAGTTTCTCTTACTAGGAGTAAGAGAAAGTAATATCTGGGCGAAACTTTCAAATGACTTTTTTCTTACTACAGTTTACGAATTTTCCTCTAAACTTGATCATTTTTACAAAAGGTTTATTTGTCTTCAATTTTGTATCAATGGGAGGATCTAAACTTTGTTCACTAAAAACGCATTTTCGATTAATCGATTTTCTTAAAAACTCGAAATTTTGGCAATATATTCAATTATAATAATACTATTTAGATACCAGAATTATATAATGAACTAAAGTAACACTTTAGAGGTAAACATAACCCCATCCCTCCCAAAAAAGCCTACTTGCATTTTTCTGGAAAAATGTTACAAATAAAGGTTGTAGCTCCTTATATATATGTAGCTGATATATTAAGTTTAAAGAAAATCAGTGGCGTTTTCTTTAAAAAAAAAATTATAAAAAGTACTATAAAATCTATTCAATAAAGTAGTACACTACCAGGCTGAGGAATTTTGACAGGATAACTTCCTGTAGGATTCCATGTTGATACCCAAACTAAATGCCAAGTTTGAACATACTATAATTTTTCATTTCTGAACTATTGTTGTTCACTTTATCTGACTCAGTGGGCCTCAAAAAGTGTATTTCCGGTTATCGTAAACTCGATATTGAAAATTTCACACGAACCTAGCATTAAATAAAAGTAAAAATCTTATAATGCAGATACCATGATTAAAAGACAGACCAACTATGATTAAATTCAGCTGATTAATAACAATCGTAAAACCTGGTTAAATTGACAGAGATATAACTGTACCAATTTGGCTGGATGTGTTACATTGGAGGATTGATTCAGTAAAAAAAAAAAATAATAAATAAAAATAAAGGTAAAAAACTGAAAATTTTATTTAAAAAAAAATTCATTTCCATCAATTTATATATAATTCACTAATTCTACACAAAAAGTTACAAATTTAAGCCCTAATTTGCTAAATTTAGCTCTAAATTTTGGCGCATTTTATAGAGTAGACAAAACGTGGGCACAAATAATATTTGTGCCAAAATAAGATAAGATTCATAGTTGTTTTATTTGAACATTGTAGAAATGATATTTGAATTTATTTTTACTTTCTCTAGTAAGAGGAAGTATTGTAATCGTGTCAAATTTTCGATAACAAGTTTTCACCGGAAATATCCGTTTTGAGGTCCCCTGAGTCCAAGAAAGTGGTTTTTAGCAAATGGTCTGTGACTGTGTGTGTTTATGTATGTGTATTTGAACAGCATAGCTCAAAAACGAAAAAAAAACACAGAAACTTCAAACTATATATTCCGTTTGTATTTCACCATTGGCCCTGACAGTACGTTATCTGTCAAAATTCCTCCAACCACTTCAACTGAATGGTTTTTGTCACTTTTTTGCAATTTTCTCGTAAATGGCTCCAATGATTTTCTTGAAACTTCATATATCAACTACACATAAAACAACCTACAATTTTTTATTTGAAACATTTCCCCGGGTAAATGCATTTAAGGGCACTTTTGGGGGGATGGGTGGGTTTAGATTGTATTCAAAATGCTATTTCAGTTTATTACACAATTCTATCACTTAAATAATATAGATTAGAATTATGTATGTTGTTGAACTTCCGAGTTTGAAAAAAATCAGCATACTGGAAGTACATTTTGACTGAATATTTTTTTTTTTCAGTTTTCGCGATTTTCTCCATAAAAACACCGAGGAATCTGAAAATGTGGCTGGGTCCGCAATGTTGGATAACATCCGGTATTTTATCCGTCGCAGCATGCATATTGGTTTTGTTCCTGACCGGTTTCGGAATTCATCCATCGTCAGAGCAAATCACCAAGTTCGTGTAGAGAGAATCTCTGACGTGAATTTGCTCTGACGATGGATGAATCCAAAGTGAACTCTTTACACGAACTTGGTGAATTTGCTCTGACGATGGATGAATCCAAAGTGAACTCTTTACAAGAACTTGGTGAATTTGCTCTGACGATGGATGAATATCCGAAACCAGTCAGGAACAAAACCAATATGCATGCTACGACGGATAAAATACCGGACCGAGGAATTTCATTACAACTACGAGGAATTCGTTACACTAACTATTAAAAAATCTGTTTAATACATTTTTGAAAACTGGAATAAGAGGAACTTGCGTGAGTTTTTCACACCAGATTTTCTTTTTTAATTTTCCAAAACTGCTAATTTTTTTAAAACAATAGAATTGATAAATTGTGATGAAAATTTGGTCATTTATATGGAATATTAAAGATTTTTATTTTCCATCAAGTTTTATTTTCCATCAATGATACTCCACATTCAAAAACTAATATTTCCCTTTTCCGATAAGAAAAAAAGAAGTAATTTCCACTATATATAAAAAATGAAAATAAATTATTATTCAATGTTAAAACAATTTGTTTGTTAAAATAATAATATCTATAACCATAAATAATTTCTTTAATTACATGTAATGAAGCAATAAGTGTAAATATCGTAAGACATAATTAGTTATATTTTATTATTATGTATACACAAATGATATTGCACAATAATGTTGCAATTATGAAAAAAAAAAACATAAAACATAATTTCTTGCAATTAATCAATTTTAAAATAGTTTTAAGAAATATGAAATATGTATGGAATAATAGTTTTCAGTTGAAATGTTACTACTGCAAATTATGTGTGTTATCTGTTGATTAGGCGAGTTATTAAGTTCATTCAAATAAAGTGATTAGTATTAATTATTTGGAAAAAAAAAATTGCAGAGCAATTTCTGGGCTTAAGAAATGTTCAAGTTCTAGAAAATCAAGAAACGTTAAAAAAAAATCAAGATTATATAAAGCCATATTTCCAGTCGATTTTCTTTCTTATTATAAAAGCATAAAACGGAATCATTAGCTAGTAAATTCACCACAGAAAAGCTAGACTGAGACAAGTTTCATTATCAACCGCATTAAGTCGCCACCACCGCGAGTACCAAGCGAACTTAAATCACGCATTACTTTTTCTGTTATGCCCACTGCATATGTAGAGGCTTCAACACATCAGCTAATTTCTCATCTAGAAGCTCTAGCTGTAAGAGAAAGTGAATTTAAGCTGACCATCTGAGGGGATTACGTCCGGTCACAAATTCTCTTTCAAAAGGCCAATCTCCAACTTTACATTACGGAGTAAACATCAGTCTCGGTATATCAACCTCAACCTTGAAAGTTTCAACCTCGCTACTAGTTCCCCACTGTAAAACAAGCAAGGTTTCTAAGTTGGCATATCACTCTTCAAGCGAATCCCCAACATCAACGCCACATTCATCAAGCTACCAAAACAAACCAACCATCATCATTCACTCCTCGCTCGATCACACTCTACTCGCTCTTTATACATTCTCTCACCTAACTGAGTCAAGTCGTAAATACGTATGTATCTAAATTATGAGTTTAGTGTCTACAGTTCGTGTGTGTTCATTCATTTCACCAACACAAAAACTGTGCTACCATTTACTAATGTGCACTTTAGAACTAATGCTTGATATCATCGCCACCCTAGAATCCTCCGAACTCTTGATTTGCCTAAAAAAAATATGTGTCCAATAAAAATTATAGTCCTAGTGAAAGTACAGTTAGTATGCGAGTTTTAAAAAGAATTGTTAGAATCGTGTTTGACTAAAAATAGTTATAAAAAAACTGTAAAAACCATCTGGTATAGGCAGATTCCGATTAGCGATTTGAAGGAAGTCTTCGTGTCGGGTGCAATGATGCAACTACCTAAAACGGAATTTCCAATTTTATGTTCCCCGCTATTTTTCTTTTTTTTGAGAAAATTTGGTTTATCCTGCTCTTGTTTTCTGTCTCAAAATTTTCATACGATAACCCAACCCACGCACACAAACATCGAATATCGCACCTCTTACAACAGCAAGAGAAAGCAAAAATAAACAGAAATGGGGCAGTTAACTTTTTTACTAAATGCAACGTATAATATCGTATAATTAACTAAAAGAACCGTGTGCCAACATTTTGTGGTTAACATGTATGTCTGTCTGTAATAATCCAAAAACCGCAAACACAAGCCTGGTGAACTTTGTTGGTGGATAAATGAATAGTCCGAACATGAATAAAATTTATGTGGTTTAAAATATATTAAACAGGCCCATATTAGTAAATACTGTACATTGATGCGTTTCTCTCTCTCTCTGCATTATATGACATATGCATACTCTCTGTTACTTTACTGCTAAATAAACAGAGCATAAAATTACAAATAAATAGATGTACATGCATATTAAACAAATCTCTCTTTCTCTCTATTTTCTCAACATTACCGCAATCTATTTTTCATGTTCTACTATGATTTTAGCAAACATTTAATTAATCAAATTTTTACTACATGTGGCGTAATAATTATCATATTTGAAAAGAAGAAATTAAATATTTAGAAAAGAGAATTTAAATATCTGTAAAAATCATATATGACTGAGCATTGACATGAAGAACTTTCAGGATTGGACAAAGTTTCGAGTATTTATCCGAACTAGTTTGAGGGATACTATTACTGCCAACGCGAGAATATTAGTGAACTAATAATAGTGATAGAAAAATTGCCTTTATTGAATGAATAATACCTATGTAAAATAATTTTCTTAATTATATTCAATAATTTGGCAAACTGCAGTTTGTAGACCGTCAGAGAGGGGATACAGTGTGATGTTTACAAATCTTTAACAATAATATAGAGTAACAATAACATAAAATAGAACATCATAATTTTTACCCATTATTATTAATCAACAATTTTACAATAAAATAAAAATAAAAATGATAATTTTGACTGATTCTCGAAAAAAAATAGTAAGTTTAATTAATTAAAAATAATCTTGTGCGAAACAATCACACAAATTTCTCTTATTCCAGTTCTCAAATTTATAATTGACAAATTTTATAGTTTAGTGTACCAAATTTAATGAAATTCGTCGAAAACTGAAAAAAAAAACTGTTCAGTAAAAGCGCACTTCCGGTTTATTAATTTTCTTGAAACTTGGAATTTCGGCGGTCTACTTATTTCTAATTAATTTTGTTTGGATGATAGAAATTGTACAATCAACTGTGATAGCACTTTAGAGAAAAACACAACCTCACCCCTCCACTAAAAAAGCCGTTAAATGAATTTTCCCAGAGAAATGTTTTAAATAAAACTTGTAGATCTTTGTATGTGTAGTTTACATATAGTGAACGCACTTTTCGGTCATCCGATTTTTTCAAACTCTGAATTTCAACAACATATTTAATTCTATAAATACATTATTTAGATGACAGAATTGTTAAAAAACTGAAATAGCACTTTAGAGGAAGCCCGTAACCCCACCTCTCCCCCAAAGTACCTTTAAATGATTTTTTCCGTTGAAGTGTTTCAAATAAAAGTTGTAGCTCTTTGTATGTGTAGTTAATGCTTCAAAGTTTCAAGAAAATCGTTGAAGCCATTTTTGAGTAAATCGCAAAAAAGTAAAAAAAAAAAAACATTCAGTGGTACTTCCGGTCGAGGAATTTTGACAGATAACCTACTGTCGAATCCCATGGTGATACCTAAACGGAATATAAAGGTTCAACCTTCTACGGTTTTCGATTTTGAGCTATGCTGTTCACATATATACACATACATACATACACACATATATGCATACATACAGACCATTTTCTAAATACCACTTTTTTGGACTCAGGTGACTTCTAAACGGATATTTCGGTGAAAACTCGATATCGAAAATTTGCCAGTATTACAATATTTCCTCTTACAAGGAGGTAAGAGAAAGTACTAAATTGATTGTAAAATCATTCTTAACGTTCATAACTATCCGCCCTTTTTATTAACAACTTTGAAGCAGTCCTCTCTGTTAGTGTTTTTATTAGCTTGTTCATGTAAAGCTTACGGCACCTGCCGATGACATTGTCTTGTTTTCATCATCAGAAATTAAATTTTTACCAAAAAACGATCAATGCCTTAGTTTGCTATTATTGAAAATGAAATCTTCAAACTAAATTTTGGTAGATAAAAAACACTGTCAGCATATTACGTTAAACCGTTAAACCTATTCTCTGTTTTTCTAATATGAATTCAGCATGTTCGATAAAGACAAAGTATGATTTCGTTTTTCGCAAATTGTTTACTATTAAATCTGCGGTATCTTTTTGATGATTCCCGTGATTTTATTTCACGGCAAAGCTGAAATTATAACTGACTAAATATTATTAAAAACTTTTAAAAGTGTTTATATATGAAATTTGAGTGTTGTTAGTTTTATAGAGCACGGAAAAATTAAAAAATTTTGGAGAAAATATTGTTTTCACAGAAAGGTTGATTACGAAGCAGAGAACTATTGATTCAGCCGATTCTGTAAAAAAATCTGAGAAAAGCTAAAAAAAAGAAAATTTAGATGATAAATTTGATTGAAAAATTTTTAATGAAAACTATGGGTGTTAGGGGGACAATTAAACTACTTGCTGGGAAGGGATTAGCGCACTGGACTCCCTTGCGGGATTCCCAGGTTCGAGTCCAGCAATGCTTTCTCTTAAATTTACTCTTCCTAAAAGTCTCTACAGCTCACTGTCTGGTGAGGGGCAGTGTTTTGTCTGTACCGATAGAACACTGCCCGGAGGCCAACTATGCACCGTAAAAGGTCCTGGGCGCCATTGACCACAGATGTTGACGCGCCTTAAATTAAAAAAAAAAAAAAACCATGAGGAAGGCAAACTTATAATTAGTTTGAAATCTCATTCACTTTTCTGAAAAAAAAAAAAAAATTAAATTTCTTTATTTTCTTTGAATTTGGATTTCAGACTAAAGAAGCATTAAAATTTGAAAAAGTAAGCGTAAAATGGAAAAAGTGTAATAGAACTGTAAATTTGAGGAAAATTGTCAAATTCTGTTTTTCGTTTTTTTTTTTTGTTTTTTTTTAAACTTAATAAAAGGAATAATTTGTTTTTCATAGGAATCTGATTTCATAGAAGGTACATCCTCAAAACACCCTCAAAGAAAAGTATCAATTCTGGGGGAAGTATCAATAATTTACAAAAATAAACGATGCGGTTTATTTCCGCCCCCCCCAAAAAGGGTTAGAAATGCCCAAGTTCTAGATACGGTTATTTGCCTGATCGTTTTTATATACATATAGGCATTCTGCAAACATTTTGCTGTATAATGGCTGGCGCTGCATACCTTTAGGATCACATGAATGTGATATATATATATATATATATATGGATGGAATAGATTGAGAACGGAGAGAATGAAATTAATATTAAGTATGGTGTATATAAATATAATCGATATTTTGTGTGTGTGTGTGTGAGAGAGTGCTGTATATATACAAGGCCAGGTCAATACAGGTGATATACACATAGTACGCGGCTGTGTAGAGCATACTACATAGATCACACAATCAACTACTAATACAGAAGCTAGTGTGAGGCGGTGTAAGGGAGATATCTCTGTTAACGTTTCATTGTCAAGGTATACCTACATACATACGTACATATATACATATCACCTGTCGGCGGTCAGCCAGATCTTTGGGTTTTGTTACATTTCTAGCTGAATACTCTATTATTTATTTATTATTTATCAATTGTAAATTTTTTCAAATTCTTTCTTAAAAAAAAAGACTTGTTCTCCATTTTGTTATAGAAAAATTTACGACAAAGAAATCGAGTAAACGTGAATGTTTTAGTCATATGGTAGGATTAAATGATAAAAAGTTTTCAATAAAAGAAATTTCTTGTAAATAACAGTTTCTAGTTTGTAATTGAAATTTACCTAATTGTAAGAAGGTTATTACCAAATTTACCAAACGGAAGTGGGGGAGGGAATGGTCAGAAAAGTCGTTTCGAAATTCCGAGTCAAAGTTCTATTGAATTTTGTAGTAAAAAATGAACAATACAATTTTAAGAAATAATTCAGAGTTGGAGAGCCCAAAAAATAAGGACTACCTACTTGCAAAAATTAATTGATAAGTACAAGAAATTACGCAAAAGTAAAAAAAAGCTACAGCAAAAAAAAGCACTAATTACCTTAAAACTGTCTAAACAAAAATAATAAAAAAATACCTTGGGCAAAAACAGGCTGAAGAAACACTATGGCGTAGCAAAAAACAGCAAGGGCTACTGCCCCTATGTGTGAAGTGGCGTCGTGTTTGATGGTGGTCATATTGACTCGAGTCAATAAACCATACTTGTTTTGAAGATCTTGAGGTGCACAGCTTTCTCGATCGGCTGGCACATAAAACAAATACCTTCTCTCCCCCAAAAAAAATAAAAATAAAAACAATGAAAACACAGAACCAAAAAAAAAAACACGTATGTTTTTTATGACGTATTTGAAAATAACAATAATAAATCCGTCCGAAAAAAAAAACTATTACACACAGTTATGTAACACTTGTAAAAGAAAATAAAAAACAAACAAACAAAAAAAAAATCAATGTAGGAGATAGTATAATTAATTGACGAACAAAGATCGCGTGAACAAAATGATCGCGTAATTTAATCGATAGGAATTGTGTTAAGAGAAGCACATTACATACTCCAAGCCTGTCTCAGAGAACACTGGTTTAAAGCGAGTGGCTCGTTTTTTAATATAACTAACAGCGGCTGAAGATTAGGCAAGACCGGCAATACTTCTCCCCTACTACTCTACTAGTCTTAGTTGCGAGAGAGAGTGGAATAGTATTTTTCTTCTTTCTGTTACATTATTACATATTTTTTTTTTTATATTACATTTATTGTTATTGTATATTTTTTTTGGTAGTAATTTTGCTTCAAAAATGGTATTGTACAAATGATAAAATCACTATCTGCATTACGGTGTTAATAATATATTTCAAAAAGAATCTGCTGTAAAATCTGAAGTCATACCACTTTCTCTTACTGCCGGTTAATACAGTCCTAGATAAAATGACCAATTTTCTTTTAACTTCAAATTGTCACCTAGGGAAGGGATTAGCTCAGTGGTAGCGCGCTGGACTAGTAACGCGGAGATCCCGGGTTCGAATCCAGCCGTGCTGCCCTTAGATTTTTTCTTTCCTAGGGAACCTTACAGCTTACTGTCCGGTAATAGACAATGTTGTCTGTAATGAAAGAACACTGTCCGGAGGCCGGCAGTGCACTGAGAAGGCCGTATTTGTTGACGCGCCTTAATTTAAAAAAAAAGAAGAAATTAACCTCGCTGATTCCTCAGACACAATTAAGTGTTTCCAGAACAACGTTACAGATAAAAAGTGATAGGTTTATAAAGAAAATTGGCTCGCCTTGGACCCCTCTCATAGATTATAATCAATAAGTATTTCCAGTTAAATTTTCTTGCCGTATAAAAGCCCTGCATCACGATATCTCCAGAATAGGAATTAGGTAAATATTGTTCACAGAAAAATTATATAGCTCCACTGAAAAAAAACTAAAAAATCTATCGTTTCATGATTTCAAAGTATAAGTTTGAAGAATACTAGATATTTTTACCGCAACTGCAGTTGACAACCATAAAATGCTACGGTCAAACATAAAAAAAAATTCTGGTGTAAAACACTTAAACGTCTCTTTCTTACTCGTGTTAATATAATAATATTAAAATCTTAGCCATCCTCCTTTCCATGAAGACAACAAATTAAAATTATCCAAGATATTTAAAAATTGTGGCTATCCTTTCCATATAGTACAAAAAATATTAAATCAACGATCCTGTGAAAACTCAATTACACAAACGTTTTGACACGATTCATAGTACTTCCTCTTACTACGAACATTTTTCCAAACTCAGGTGACCTCAAAACGTGAATTTCCGGTGAAAACTTAATTACAAAAACGTTTTGACACGATTCATAGTACTTCCTCTTACTAGGAACATTTTTTCGAACTCAGGGGACCTCAAAACATGAATTTCCGATGAAAACTCAATTACAAAAACGTTTTGACACGATTCATAGTACTTCCTCTTGCTAGGAACATTTTTTCGAACTCGGGGGACCTCAAAACATGAATTTCCGATGAAAACTCAATTACAAAAACGTTTTGACACGATTCATAGTACTTCCTTTTCTTACTAGGTCTAAAAGAAAGTAATAAAAAAAAAAAGTAATACAAAAATTGTAAAATTCAATTGAATATTTAAAAGGAAACAAAATGGAAAAAAAAATAAAGTTAATTGCAAAAGTTGTGCAACTCTCTAGATTTGGAAAAACCAATAAAACCAATAAACCAATAAATTGCAAAACAAATAAAAGATTTTCAGCTAATTAATAATTAATTGCTAAATAAGTTATCTCTTTTTATTTGTGCAGTTTATTTATGCACTTTTTAATTGCAATAACATAATACTTGAATTAGATTATATAACTCAATTTAAAATTGTCCTCTCAAAAAAAAACAAAAAAAAAACATCATTTTAAAATTAAATAAAGAAAAAGTACTGTCCATAAAAAAGAAACATATACTAATTATAATAATCAGCATGGTAAGTATGAAACTTTTTTAACTGTTATACGAATATCGTTTTAGTAAGTATTTTAAGAAATACAAAAAAAAAAATAATAATTGGTTTGAAATATACGATTTTCTCTTACTGCAGTTTACAGGTGAGAAACTGACAATTTTTTTCTTTTTCTGTAAAGGGGAATATTCACTCAATTGTACTAACATCTATTATAGAGGTGGTGCGGGACACATGTACCCAGATATTTGAAGAGGATACACTACAGTCTAGAGAAATTAAAGGTTATAAATTCCTCAAGAAAACCCTAGAAACAATTATTCCAGCAAAAATATCTTCAATAAAAAAATGATAGGTTTATAGATCTGTATAGTTAATATTTCAGAGTTTAAAGACAATCGTTGAAACTGTTTTTGAGAATTTTTTTTTAAACATGCACTTCCGAGTAACCGATTTTCTTATAAATTCTGAATTTTAGCATTGCTACAATATAGGCGGGCGTGTACAACCATACATTGTACTCCAGTCGTACTTTAGAGGAAAACGTTGTATTCCACCCCCCAAAAATCTCCCTCCCAAAAATTAATTTTCCCGGAAAAAAGGAAAACCATTTCAAATAAAAACCATTCAATAATGTCGTACTGTTGTTGATGAACTGTTTCTTTTTTTTGTCAATAAAACATGGCAGTGGAACCTAAACGGAAAGTGAAAATTGAGCAATGAATTTGCAAGTATATTTTGCTCAAACACACATACATACGTATATGCAAATTATTCGCTAAAAATATTTTATTTTTTTCGCAGCTTAAAAAAAATGCAATTTCCGAGAAATTCAATTTAAAAACAATGACATGATCACAGTACTTACACTTATGAGTCAGGAAAAGTGAAAATAAACATTCCAAAATTTCGGAAGAACGGGGTTGAAGTAAATAGACAAATAAATAATGGAATGATTAAGAAGACAATTGCTGTTGTTAAAAACAAAACATTATAAAAAGAAATCAAAATAAAAGCGCTCAAGATGGCGGAGAACCTATCATTTATGTGGCACGATTTAGTTTTCGAAAAGTCTACGCGTGAGAAAGGGGACTGACAGTAAAAATACCATTAAATAGCTCTAGAAAAGTTAACATTGTTTCGAAAAGTTGCACAACTTTGGGCTTAGTCCAAACTCTTTACTACAACAACAGCAGCAGTCAGTAGCAAGCTTCATCCCACCCACACACCCACAAACATACATACACACATATACATACAAACCAAACTCACACGCACAAAACGCCAACATCATAAGAAGGATTTGTAAGTTTGTGGTGGAAAGTGTTACATAACGATTTGTAACATTGTAAGTACGCGATTGTACTTAACAACGCTATTAGCGATATATATATATATACGTATATATTAAAATTTATTTAACCAGTTTATGTATTTGACACATTCATGGTTCTTGTTAATTTTTCGTTTTGTTCGTGTTAATTTTATATTTAGACTGGGATATACTATATGACTGGAAATGACAAGTAAATTAGCTGAATGATATTTAAACATAATAGAGTAGTACTTTACATCCATCATACGGGTGTCACCCACTTCACTATTTTAATATGATTCTATTAATTTAAACATACCATTTATTGGGTATTAAATTATATTAAATATCACATTATGACCTCTTGAAAAAAAAGAAATAAAAAAACTAATTTATCATTGATACAAAATAAAATATTAATAAATAAATAAACAATAATAATAATAATAATAATAATAATAAACAATATTCCACACTCCCCCAGTGTCGACTAGATTGATGATATTAGATCGATACTACATCGATCCTACTTTTGTTTAAATTTTTTCCGAAAAAAAACAAACATTTTTAGGCAGATTCCTGTGTACGCTGAATTTTTTGGGTTAGATCTAAATTGTACAACCAGTATTTTGGGGGTTTCATGCTGTCGCTAAATATCTAAAGTAAGTTCTAAAAATCTAGGTATTTAATGTGCGACTTCCCAATGCCAAAATTTCCTCACTTTACTTTAGGCGGCATCACCCTAGTTACTAAGGTTGCCGCCGTACATAGCCATTCTCGTGTACGTTCCGCCATCTCTGTTCAACCAGTCACCATCACTCAGACCAAGGCCTGCCATTTCCTCTAGGCAGGTCTCCACTGCTCTCTACTCTCGTTCTGTGCTTCCTGAAGAAACCAATTCAGATTATTTTAATTGGACCATCGAGTCGTATGCATCCTTCGTTAAGTGGTCATAACATAACAGCATTTTATTTACTATTTTCACTCCAATATCTCTTCTCACACTCATCCACTCATCACCCCACCCCCCCCATTTGTCCTCATTTTTCGATTTATCTAATTTGGTTATTCTCACAAATCTCACCAAAATTCTATTTCTACAGTTTCTCTTTTAAATTTCCGTGAGACTGGCTAGATTTTTAGGATTCCTTCGAAACTGCAGTGAATGATCCTTTTCTTGTTTTGTTTGGTAAGCATAGAACTGGATGCAACAGACTTGAAACTTCCCTCACTTCTAGAATTTCTTTTTGTTACTCGATTTCTCAATTACTTTTTGCTCCACTCTCTTCCAACACCAATTCCAATAAAGCCACCCTGTGGTGGGTGCCAGTGCATGTTGGCATTGAAGAGAATGAGATAGCCGACGCTCTGGCAAAGATAGGTGCTGCATTCTCGCTTCTAGAGCTTGAAACTTTTTATGGGATCAGTGACCAGTTTCTTGGAAGAACGTAGGAAGGAGGAGGAGGTAAAGAGGTCTGAACTCTAGTACTCCCTCCCCGGATTACGGCAGGTAAGATCTGCCTGGGAAATTATAACCACGAAGATCGGGAGCCTGCATCGGCCTTAGTAAGAATAAACTCCGCGGGATTCCTCACGAGGCATTGTCGACTCAGAGGACATCTGACGAACCTGGCTTTGGAGAGTGACTGCACATGTAGATTCTGTGGGGAGATGGAGAAAACTCCATTACCTCTCCTAACGGACTGCGAGGCCAGCACCCACAGAAGATATAAGAACCTGGATAATTACCTGGAGGAGGAGAAGAATATACCCTCCCTAGAGCCCGTCAGGTTATTAGGATTCCTTAGGGATCGTAACCTGATGGAGGTGTTGTAGACGGTGTTCGCCTGGGACATCTGCTTGGGTGCTATGGGCAACCTGCTACGTCCAGGGGACATAGCACAATAGACTGTAAGGTCCCAGTGCATTGCCCCCCACCCAAACACCAATTCCAGTTATTAGTTAAAGAATTTGATCCTTGTAATACTTTCCGAATCAACCTGCAGGTTCATATCTTCCAGGTTCCTACTTTGCAGTTCACGGTCTATGTTCGGCTCTCGGGGGGGGGGCAATCCGGGTGGCTAATGCAGAATTTTTTGATGACGTCGGCATTGACAAAGAAAATCTGACCCAGTTGGCGGAGCGAATTGCCTTGGATTGCGTTGGGAAATCACATTTACGGTCTTTGACTATTCGGTTGTTAAAATAATGTTTAATTTAAATGTCATATTTATGAATTATTGTATCTTTCTTTTTTCTCCTTCTTCATGTTTGCACTACGTAATGTTTATGTCTTGTTTGACTTGAGATTTTCTCATGAAGATTGATCAGTAATCTGTGTTCTTTAACGATTCAATGGAATTAAGCAGCTAGATCGACTTGGTTAGTTGCTGTAGTACCCAGATTTGAAGGCAATATGTCCATTTTATAACTGAATTTACTGGAGTATGAGAAAGTTTTGTGAATATTCCAAATCAAATTTTTTCGTTTATAGTTTTATGTTTATAGATTAGTGATGAGTACCATTATACGAACTAAAACTTGTAAAGTATGCGTTAGAGAATCTTTTGAGGGATTTTGACAAAAGAATTATAATTATAAAATGTGGTTTTTAACAATATTGAGTTAAAACATTTAAAATTCTCTAAGAATAATACTAAGAATAATTTTTCTTTGTTAATAATATGAGTATATTTCAAATGGAAATAATCCTCCATGCTTTACATTCAAAGTTAGAACTAGTAAATCAATGCAATGCGAAAAATTCTAAACTATAATATGAAATATTACACAAAAAAAAACAAAAAAAAAAACAAATAAAAGACCTATACAGAATATGGGTATGAGAGTGCAATATTGATCAATAAAGGGGGCTGCAGAAAACTGTAAAAGTGGACTGCAAACAACAGCGGTTCTGTCAATATTTGGATTCTTGTTAGTGTTATTGGGTTGGAAAAAGAATTTTCCCTAACTTTTGAAGCCATTGTTGGAAAGACTGTTTTTTGTAGAAAATATTTTAAATAAATTACAATATTTTATAAATTCATTCACAAAATTACAAGTTATATACATAAAAAGATGTCTATTCAAGTATAACATTTATTTTAAGTATAAGTAAAAAACAATCTGGTGTGAACTTGTTCTACTGTAATTTACTTAGTTATAATTGTTTGATAGATCCCAACAAATGTAGTCTCTGTACCATGTTTATGAAACCTCCAATGGGCGAAATTACAGGAAGCCCAAAAACAAATTCCATAAATTCGCACTTTTAATTATAATGGGGTTGATGAAGGAGAGAAATGGTCTGGTTTGAATGAACAAACAAAATATGGCTAACACTGTGTAGTATAAGACAGTGACACTCACAGCCTGGACTTTACACTTAAAATGGTAGAGAATGGTAGAGTGGTAAAGGGTAATGACACGTTGTGACTGGCGAGTGACTTCAGGTGTATGAGCTCTGTTGTATATCTATCTTCCGTCGCTGTATTTATGTAGTTTCTCCCACTCTAGTCCGAGAGAGTGGGCCTGTCATTTTGTCTCACTTTCTCAGCTACGTATCCTCTCTTTGGATCTTATTACATAATCAACCAAATTTTCTTCAAGAAAGGAATTTAAAACTTACTAATATATAGATGTAGCATTTCAGTGAAAACTTTAACTCCCATCACTCAAAACTCCTATTAAATGAATTTTTTCAAGAAACTGTTTCAAATAAAAATGATAGATACCGTGTATATTAATGCACAGACTTAATTTAAAGAAAAATGTTGGAGACGTTATCAAGAAATTTGGGGAAAAACAAAAATACCGCTTATTTTTATTTTTTTTAAGGCGTCTCAACATCTGTGGTCATTTACGCCCGGAGCCTTCTCAGTGCACTGCCGGCCTCCGGATGTCCCGTTACAGACAACACTGTCCATCACCGGACAGTGATAGGGGCTCCTAGGAAGAGAAAATCTAAGGGTAGCACGGCTGGATTCGAACCCGTGATCTCCGCGTTGCTAGTCCAGCGCGCTACCACTGAGCTAATCCCTTCCCTGTAAAGAAAAATACCGCTTGAAAATCAGCATTTCCGTTAACCTGATTTTCCACAAACTTGGAATTTATGTAGTGCATATAATATATCTTAGTAATATTATATAAGTGGCAAAATTGTTTAATAAACTAAAACAGTACTATATACAAAAACCCAAACATTCCTCTTCTCCAAAACCCCCCTTATTTGAATTCTCCCATAAAAATGTTAAAAATAAAAATAGTAGCGCATTATACATACAATTAAATATGTTAAGTTTAAAGAAAATCATTGGAGCCATTTTCGAGAAAAACTGAAAAAAAAAACCATTCAGTAAAGTGGCATTTTCGGTTGAACGATTTTTACGAAAAGCTTATTTTCAGCTCCCATGGTAAGACTTTTGATGAAATATTAAGTTTGAACATTCTGCAATTTTTCGTTTTTGAGATATGCTGTCACACACTGACAGACAGACACATAAACCAATTGCTAAAAACCAATTTTTGGCAATATTTCCTTTTTCAGCAGTTAGAGAAAACAAAAAAAATATCAAGAGTAAAATACATTTATTTTAAAAAAATTGACTTCTTCTGACAAGATAATTAATAAAAACGGAAATAAACACGATCATTTTTATTAATTCCTTCCAAAAAGTTCAAAAAAAATAAATAAAAAAATTCTACTATTGGATTCCGTCAAATGTTTTTAACTGTGCAAAATAATAACCAGAGAGGTAAGTGGTTACGTCACAATTATAAATATTACTGCGTTTCATAGAAGTGGCTCTTATAATCACACGTACACAATGAAAACATTTTTCACAAGCACGTCAGTTTGTTGAGAGTGGGTGTATGTGTGTGTGTATATGTGCAATCATTTATATTAGGAATGTTAATGCTTCTAGATAGTGGTTATTATTTTTACACTAAACTTGATAAATAATCTCCTGAGTATGTAGAATATACATATATAGACAGATATCTATATATAGACATAAGCACAAATATATATATATATATATTTATTTATTGGTTCTATGATGAATAACTATGTAGAATCTAATCGATTGGAATGCACTACAAATGGGTTCTTCACAGATTCTTACACACTCGAATCAACTTCCTTTGTAAATAAAAGCATTAATTCTCCGCTTAATATTATTCAATTTTTAAAATAAACGTATACCACTTTTAACAGGAAATATACACTTAATCCATTTATTTTTGCATTAGGAAACAATTTAATTTGATTGATACATATGGAGGTATATATATATAGGGTGACCAGAGTTATATGCTCCACCCACTTTTTTTTTAAACGGCGGGAAATTTCGAAAAAATAGAAAACACGTATTTAATCATTTTTAGTCTAGTTTATTTTCAGTGATTGATCCATTTTTTTAAACCCCAATATCCCGAGATACAGCATCCAACTTTTTTTTTCAAATGGAACATTATATTATTTTTTTTGCATATTTTTATAGTACTTGAGCCTCTAAAAAAAAAAAAAAAAATTTTTAAATCGGTTAGGTTTTTCAAAAGTTATGGTAATTTAAAATATGAAAAACAAATTTCAGTTTAATGTCAAAATTACCTTATTTTTTCTTTAAAGAAGCTCTTCAAACTGGACACTATCAACGGATAGGCAAGCCAAAGGCTCTGGACTCCCACGCTCTGTTTGTAGCAGCACTTAGGTGGCAAAGTCAACATATAGGCAGGCTAGAGTTATTCGACGTTCCAGATCTTCGACTGAAGCCACGGGATTAAGGTTACTGTACACTTTATTTTTTAGATATCCCCACAAAAAATAGTCCATTGGGGTTAAGTCGAGGTGGCCATTGGATCGGACCATGAGTTCCTAACCACTTTTCGTGGAAATTTCTGTCCGGGTAACGTCGAACAACTCTCGCATTATGTGCCGGGCAACCATCTTGTTGAAAATACATATCTACCGACGTTTTAGAGGAACATCTTCAAGCAAAACTGGCAAAATGTCTCTTAAAAAAGTTAGATACCTTTCACCAGTTAAGTTCCCTCTGTAGAAGTATGGGCCGATTAGTTGGTTTCCTCAAACTCCACACCAAACATTTGTAGAAAAAACAACCTAATGGCGTGTGGCGAAGGTAACTTGTGGATTTTCTTTTGCCCATATTCTAAAGTTCCAACGATTAAGAAGGCCATTGTTGGTAAACTTTGATTCATCAGTCCATAAAATTGTGCATTTTTTGTGGGGATATCTAAAAAATAAAGAGTACAGTAACCTTAATCCCGTGCCTTCAGTCGAAGATCTGGAACGTCGAATAACTCTAGCCTGCCTAGATGTTGACTTTGCCACCTAAGTGCTGCTACAAACAGAGCGTGGGAGTCCAGAGATTTGGCTTGCCTATCCGTTGATGGTGCCCAGTTTGAAGAGCTTCTTTAAAGCAAAAATAAGGTAATTTTGACATTAAACTGAAATTTGTTTTTCATATTTTAAATTGCCATAACTTTTGAAAAACCTAACCGATTTTAAATTTTATTTTTTTATTTTTTTAGAGGCTCAATTACTATAAAAATATGCAAAAAAAAAATATAATGTTCCATTTGAAAAAAAAAAGTTGGATGGTGTATCTCGGGATATTGGGGTATAAAAAAATGGATCAATCACTGAAAATAAACTAGACTAAAAATGATTAAATACGTGTTTTCTATTTTTTCGAAATTTCCCGCCGTTTAAAAAAAAAGTGGGTGGAGCATATAACTCTGGTCACCCTGTATATATAATGTTTCAAAAGGAAGTTATAATCTAAACATCCAGCATTATGAAAATTCCACAATTTTTTCTGTCAAAAGGTTTTTTTTTTATTTCAGAATATTATATATTATTATGTGGAATATAAAAAACACAGATTTACTTCTATTAATGAAATTAAGAACGGGGAACTAAAATTGGGAAGATATCTGGAAATGGGAAATACATGAAATACACGATCTATAGAGGCATTGGCTTGATGTCAAACAATGGCAAACGGGTGCTCCATAAACTTTCAAGGTATAACGATCCTGAAGTGGCTCATTGCACTATGGTCAAAACGTCGATTTCTAGCAAAGCATTGACACAGTCTCAACCACTCACATTGCATATTTGATACAAGCCTCTGCACCTGTATAAAAGAGCCTAAATAAAATCCTCCAATCGCAGTGAAGTAACTTTATAAACTTCTCCCTCTACAAACAATTGGGGATTATATAGAAAAATAGCTAAATTGTATTACATTAGCACTACAACTACGAGTATAATAACTTTTCCAAAAATTTGTATTTATTCCTTGGAGCTTTTTTGACTGGGTGAAATTATTATAATCTTACTTCGCCCAAACTAAATTTAGATAAGATAAATTCAAACAAAATTAAATTTTATTATTTTTATTCAGTAACGTTCATTTTTGGAATTGGAATTATGGAATTAATGGGACAATTCCATAATTGTATTCTTCAGGATAAAATCTATAAAACGTTAAAAGGAGACATTTCTTTGACCATAAGTCTGCCGTAAAAAGAAATATCAACAACAATCCTGTATAGCAATAACAGGCAATAATAGCCAATAACAGACAATAATAAGTTTAACTTGGTCGATAAACTAATGATTTTGTAAATATTATATTGGCCATGGGAAAATAACATGTTTTTTAGTTTTACATTTTATGAGAATTTCCATAGAGCTAAGTATTGTAATGTTACAAACGTCTTTACAAAATACTTACAAATGTCTTTTCAAGTTTTTCTGTCTTCTAATCCTGGAGATCTCAAGAAGATAATTTACTTCTTTTCTTTTTCATACCTTATTCTCTGATTACGATGAATGAGATAGTTTATAAAAAAATTATGTTAGTCGAGCTGATTTTCCATATTATTACATTATTATAACCAAAACTAGTAAGTAATTAGGCGAAACTTGGATGTAGGATATTCTATGCAAATTAGTTGTACTTAAGTATTATTTTTTTAACTAATAAATGGATAGAGTTGGGAAGTAGATAAAAAATCCAGGTTGCCAAAAGTTAGGAGTCAATAGCAACAGTAAACATATTCTGTAATTTTTCACTCAATCTACCTTTTAAGAGGTCTTCTCGCTGTGTAATTTGTCACATTCTTTCTGTTTTCAGTTTAACAATAGATAGGGACTGAAAACTTTTGGTACTCGAGTTTATTCCAGAATGCTAGTCCAAAAAAAAAAACAAACCTAACCGTAGATATAACAGCCAATACAGACCAAGGATTGCCTAAAGGGTGTTTTTATTATGGGGCAAATAATCAGCCCTCTATTCCCATCGCATTCATCATCACTGGTCTCTTCAAACTATATTTGTTATCTAAAAAGTTATAGGAGGAAATAAATGAATTGAAGAGAATAAAAAAAAAAAAAAATCTGGTGTGAAACACACACACACAACTTTCTCTTACTCCATTTCAAAATTAATTGACAAATTTTATAGTTCGTGTACCAAATTTAATGAAATTCGTCGATAACTGCAAAAACTGTCCAGTAAAAGTGCACTTCCGGTTTACTAATTTTCTTGAAGCTCGGAATTTTGGCCATCTAATTAATTTTAATTAATTTTGTTTGGATAATAGAATTGTATAACCAACTATGATAGCACTATAGAGAAAACCATAACCCTACCCCTCATCCAAAAGTGCCCTTAAATGAATTTTCCCAGAGAAACGTTTTAAATAAAAATTGTAGATCTTTGTATGTTTAGTTTGTATGAAGTTTCAAGAAAATCGTCGAGCTAAAAACCATTTTTTTGGACTGAGGGGACCTAAAAACGGATATTTCCGGTGAAAACTCGATATCGAAAATTCGACACGATTTCAATACTTCCTCTTACTTGGAGTAAGAGAAAGAAAAAATTGCAACCTTTAATGACCAGGAAGAAAAATAAGTTTAATTCATTTAAATATAGAACTTTAATTTTTCGAAATAATTTTTCACATTTTTATGGAAAATGTGACCATTTGCCTGCAATCTCCTTAGTTCAGAGTAGCTGGCTGGTCCCAGGAGAGTTGTAGCTGTAAACAGTAGACAGTTTGAATGTAAACTGTGCAATGAAGTAAAAGGAAAGAGAATGCGAAGATCACACTCTCAACTATTGGACATAATCGGTACTCCGCCACCCGCTTTATTCTATACCTGTCCACCGCTCCAGCAACCAACTTCGTCTAGTTTGGTCTGTCTGCTGTTATAAGAATTTCCATAAAGCTAAGTATTGTAATGTTAATACGTGCCTACTCTACAACTGTCTTCTCAGTGTTTTTTTGTTTCCAATCCTGGAGGTCTCTAGAAGAAAATTTTCTTCTTTATTGTTTTATAACCCTATTCTCATGTCTTTTACAGACATAGAATATGTCCTTCCAGCACGTTTATGTTCTTACTATCAATGGAAATTATTCCATAAAACTAAACGTGAATAATAAAATTCATTCCCGTCCCGGTAATATCTAGGTAAAATAACTATGTTCGCCCATTTTACTAGCTGCATCTCTATTTCATTTTATGCAATAATCTAGCAGATATCGAATATAATAAAACAGCTATAAATAAACTAATCTAAAAATAAACTCCATTGCAGGGCTGCATGACAAAATTATGACCTAATAAATTACAACGTTCCAATTTAAATTGTTTACAAAATTCATCACATTTACTGTTTTTACTTTTGATTTAATTATTGCAGTAATTTTCTAAACAGCAAAAACAGTAACATCAATACTGTTAAAATATACAGTTCAAATACTTAATGTATTTGGTTTTTAGAAGTACATTTAGTTAATGAGCTTGTCAGACTGTAGTCAACCGCATGAACTTCACAAAACCGAAACGTGTCATGGACAAAACCCAGAAATGATGTGCTGTTAACCACTCGCAGTATATATATGTATAACCCACATAATAACTCATGATCTTGTTATATGTTGTTACATTGAGATATATTCGAGTAAACTACCGGTCTGCCTCAGACATTCATTATCAGGAGAGTTTCGCTACAGTTCCTCTACAATAAATTATCTATCATAACATACAAGTTCTATCACATAGAAGAAAGTTATTATAACACAAGATAATAAATAATAATATGAAGTTCATACGATTTTCTAGCTCTGCAATTTTCACAGTTCAAATTGACAAATTGTTTTGATTATCTCGGAATTTTCAGTAATATTTGTTGGGTTGCCTTGTGATTATAACTAGAACCATTTATCATCATCAGAACAACATCTATCGCCAGATTAATCTAAAATCCTATAATGCCGCACTCAAGAAAAATGTTGACATATTTTGACCTGAATCTACGTCTGAATTATCTGGAAATTATAAAATTAAAAATAAAGAAAATAAGATCTCAAAAGACGTTACTACCTACTTGCAGACTACTTGACAGACAATCCACCCTTACATTAAACAACGAAACACTGATATATAACGCGCTACTGAAACCGATTCACACTTACAGACTAGAACAGTGGGGTTCAGCCAGGCATTCCAACATTTATCGTCTCCAAACTTTCCAGTCAAAAATCCTAGGTCGAATACCCAATGCTCCATCATATTACGTCTCGATAGAACTATTCATTAAGATCTAAAAGTACCTTTTGTACAAAACTCAATCTCAGCACTATACAAGAAATTTCATTCTTGCCTTTGCTCTTATTCAAATCCTCTAACAGACCAGCTCTCTTCTGGTAATCTCACTCGTCGTTTGAGACGACGCTGGCCACATGATTTACTGGTCAGTGGAGGTAATTGATTCAATTGGAGAGCCATCATGTCATCATGCCATGTCCTGTATCTCATGTCATTGTCAGCCATATTATTTACTTGGTGCATGAACAATTGAACCTGCGGTTGTAAATTCTAATTAAAAAAAAAAAATAAGTAAAAAAAAGTGGATTCTCTCGTACCGTGCGACTTCCATAATCTATGAAAAGTTAAGAAAAATTAATTGCGTGTGGGATTAAGGTTTGTTATTGATAACTAAGAAATGCACAAAGAGACAATATTCGTGTGAATACTTCACATAAAATATTTTTTCACTTATCGTGTTGTGATCGTGACAACTTTTTGAAATTGAGTTTTCACCGAACATACATGTTTCCCGATCCCCTGACAACGAGAAAACCTTGCGAAACAGTCACACCATTTTCGTACTGCTGTTAATACAAATACATATAAATTGATTGAATTCGTGAAGTTGTTTCCGTTCGAGATTTTTTTAAGGGCACCCTTGTATATCCAACAAAACGAACAATATCTAGCATAGCCTAAGTTCTTTGATACTGGGCCATGCGACGCAAAATGGCTGAATAGACGAAGTCATGGCTTAGGAAAAAAAATTAAAATAAATTGGTTAACTTCCTTTAAATTTACTCATTTGTCATAACTTTTTTCTGAAAAACTGAAAATCTAAATTATTAATGAATTGTTGTGGTTGGTTCCGCAGAGCGGGAAAGCATCAGAGATTTTTTCCGTGATAGCCTGCTTCTTTTTGTGGTCATCGACCGGTTTCGGGCGTTCGCCCATAATCAGGATGTTTTTATCAAAAAAAAAGAAAAGAGAAGCTATTCAAGTGTATTTCAACGAGTAATGTAGCTTTAATATCGGTTGTTGGAGAAGTAGAATGCACTTTATAATAATATAAAGTGGGGCCGCTCAACTACGTTGAGTTGCTAAGCACACAGCTTAATAATCAGTCTGGTGTATCAACTGTATTTGCTCTGTGCAAGTGTATGTTATTACTCTGTTTGACAAAAAACATCCTGATGATGGGAGAACGTCCGGAACCGGTCGATGACCACAAAAAACAGGAGGCTATCACGGAAAATATCTCTTATTAATGAATAATTGTAAAACTTTATATATTCCTGTTACATAATGTAATCGTAAAATCATTGATATGACTGATAAATGACATCATAAACATTTTTTTTTGCCAGAAGGTAATCATAGACGACACTGCGAAGCCATTTTTCTATGATCACTGCGAGGTCATTTTTTCTACTGTGGCTTTGAGTGCAGAGACCTAGAGCAGGCCACAAAGGTACACGAGGAGAAGAAAGCCATGTACGAAAGGTATACTCCTTTCTATAATAAAAAGTTTAGAGAGCTATTCGGGGAAAGCGAATATATGATCATTGAACTGTAGTTAGGAAACCGTGGAACTGTCCCAAAAGCCACTTGGGACTTCCTGAAGGGTATGAGCATTGAACCAAGATATTTGACTTTCCTAGCATTATCGATATTCTGGGAATAATTAATCACCACACATATATGGCTGATCTCTTGAGGGTGAGTTAAACATAGAGCAATCTCTAATTACCAAATTGTGTTTGTTGCGGATTTTATATGGACTTTGTGTAGGGGTTTTAGTGAACCAGTAAACCCCCACCACTCATCCACTCTAGCGGAGAGAAACAGCCCCTCTCGCACAAAGAGGAGAGGCTCGGCCAGTATATACATATATATGAGAGAGAGACAGTAGAGAGATCATTCTGTTCAATTCAGTCTTACACATCAGACATCATTCTGTTGATTCACACTCCGGACATATCATTTTAGCCACGGCAGTCTCTGTCAGTTCGTTCAGTCTAAAAGTTCTAAAGTGTAAAGTCCCTGGCAGTCAGTTATATATATATACATATCAATTATATATCTTAAACCAATCTTAAGGTGTTTATCTATCATCATCAACAACCAACATCTCCTCACAACACCCTTACACTTTGCTTTGCCATTTTTATCTATTCTATTCAGGTTGGCTAGTAATTATCAATAACTTTTCTATCGCTTTCAGAAATGTCACCGAGACTGATTATCAAGTTGTGTGCTTAGCCACTCAACGTAGTTAAGCAGCTCCACTTTATGGTTTTATAAAGTGCATTCTTCTTCTCCAATAGCCGATATTAAAGCTACATTACTCGTTGAAGTACACTTGAATAGCTTCTATTTCTTTTTTTCGATCTTGGATTATGAACATACTGCCCACGCATTTCCACAGACAAGAAGTATGTTTGGCCATGCCAAGGGACCCGTATTCAATACTACTAATCCCACTTATCTCCTAATATGGTGAGCTCCTAACCTGCAACAGTTCGACCTCGCTCTTCCATAGCCACTGTTAATAATGAGAAGTGCTCGCAATTTTTTTTTTTTTTATTTTTTTATTTTTTAGTGTATTCAAGAGAAAGAGCGAGAGAAAGAGAAAGAGAGAGTATTAATTCTTTATTTGTCCACCATTCTCTGTAAAAAAAAAAACAACTCTCTCTCTGTCCGCCTACGAAACTTGTCTGAGTCATACCTAAACATCTTGGAATTTAAACTAAGGCAATAAAATCTATCCTGGCCAGTTTTATCACCATCAGTCCTTGAACTGAATCATATTATTTTTTTGAATTGATAAAAAAAAAAAAAAAAATAAGAAATTTATCGTTTCAAATTTATTGTTGTAGTTATTAGTTGTTTGTATCAAATACAATTGTAATTTAAAAGTTGGAATAAACTTTGTGATTATATATATATATAATGCAATATAACTACCGCAGTCTTTATTGTTTATGAAATATTAAAATCGCTATTTTATTGGCTATAAATGCATAAAATATAATAACATTTAAATTTTATTCTAAAACAATAAACTTTTTGTTTCTAGTGATTTTTATAAAAGAAATTCTTCCTTGAACAAATCAGTTAAAAGAATATTTATGCATCTTATTAAGATAAAATTATTATAAAGAATAAAATGATTTAGAAACAATTTAAAAAAAATTCTGATGTGAAACAATCACACGACTTTCTCTCACTGCAATTTACTGAAATGTCAAATTTTCATCCCATTTATTAATGTTTAATAACGTCGGTGTTTTTATGGAGAAATATCACAAAAAAATGAAAAATACTTTTCAGTAAAAGCGCACTTCCGTTCATCCAATTTTCTTCATTCTCGGAATTTTGACAACATATTTCATTCTAATTAATGTAATCTAGATTACTGAATTGTGTAATAAACTGAAATAGCACTTAAGAGGAAAACCTAACCCCACCTCTCACCCAAAAGTGCCCTTAAATGAATTTTTCCGGAGAAATATTTTAGAAAAAAGTTGTAGCTCTTTGAGTGTGTAGTTCATATTACAAGTTCAAAGAAAATCGTTGGAGTCATTTTTAAGTAAATTGAAAAAAAGTGGGAAAAAAAAATTCAGTAATGTAGTATTTCCGGTTGAGGAATTTGGAAAGATAACTTACCATCGGATGCCCATGGTGATACCTAAACGGAATACCAAGTTTGAATTTTCTACGATTTTTCTTTTATGTGCTATGCTGTTCACATACACACCCACCCATAGACAATTTTCTAAAAACCACTTTTTTTTGGACTTAAGGGACGTCGAACGTATACATATGGTGAAAACACGATATCGAAAATTTGAAATCATCATCATCATTCAGCAGCACTACAACTCATTGTTGAATCTTGGCCTCCTCAACCAGTTTCTGCCAGTCAGTTCTGTTCTGTGCGGCTGCTCTACAATTGGCATTATCCAGTCTCGTCCTCGCGTCATCGCAGCTTCGGCCTCCCCATTCTCCTCGCTCCAGGGAGGTGCTCATTCATTACCTTTTTCGGAATGTCTCCATCCCTCATCCTAACCACATGTCCAGCCCACTGAAGTCTAGCCAACTTCATAAATTTGACCACGTCTATTTCTTTAAACCGCGTATACAGCTCCTGAATCGTTCGAGACCTCCACTCCTGTCCCACCAAACTAGGGGGCCTCTCATCTATCTTAGATGTGGTCCAGGTTTCGGAGCCTTATGTCAAGACTGGGCGGATCGGGTTGCAGTTTCGTCTTCCTTGCTATCAGGTGACTTCCCATGTGCTTCCGAAGCCCAAGGAAGTATCTGTTAGCCGCTACAATCGTTCTCTTTATTTCGGCTGACGCATCATAATCTGCGTTTACCAGGTAGCCCAGGTACACAAACCCCTTCACATTTCCAAATGTGTGGCAGCCAATTGTCACCTTACTTGTGGTTGGTCTATTCCGACCTGTGGCCATGTACTTTGTCTTATTTTCGTTGATGGTGAGTCCCATCCTTCTAGCTGGGCCGAAAATCGAAAATTTGACACGATTATAATACTTCCTCTTACTAAAGTAAAAATGAAAATATGTAAAGCGCACTCACCTGTCATGCAGTTTTAATGCAAGGCTCAGGACCAGACAGATGCGGTTGTATCTATTGTCAAAACGGAATACCAAGTTTGATCTTCCTTTCTCCAGTTCTCAGCCTCTAGGTGGAGAATAATTAGAGATTGAGTATAATTGGAATGGACGCTGGGTATCAATTTTTTCAGGCATCCTACCATGCTCATCTACCGAACGATTGCCATGGATTACCGAACGGAGGTGGCATACATTACAATTAATTTTTCATATTATTAGGTCAAATAAAATCCATTACCAAAACCGAGAATCGAATCCCGTAACACACTTCATTTAAGGAATATAAAATATCTTTTATTTATAGAACATCTGTTACGGCCACGCACCCGACGATGATTAGGAATATAAGAAATTTAACAGGAAGGAGGACCTTTTTTTACTCTCTCTTATTTTATATATGTACAATATATATATTTAAAATAATGTGTCTTTTACATAGAAATTATAAAAAGTTGAGACAATATTACTTTTAGAACATAAATTGAAAATGATAAATAAATAAATAAATAAAAAATGAAAGTATTTTTTTGTAAGCACATACAGATCTAAATTTAAGAGGAGCCATTAAAAAAAAAAAAGGTACATTTTTATTATTTGTAGACTTTTTAGATAATATGGCATGAGAAATGTGTTTTAATAAATGACATAACAATCAGCATCACCTGTATGAGTCATCAGTCACTTCTCTCTTCTATAGTACACTCACTATATTATACAGACACACTGAGAATAGGTATACTGTTTTTATACAATTCATAATTTTTTTTTTTTTAAACTTGAAATATGAAAAAAAAATTTTTAATTTTCATTTTATTTTGATAAAGCTAGCAAGACAGCTTAAGAAAAAAAAAACTGGCGTGAAACACTCACACGCTTTCTCTTATAAAACTGACAGACAGGTTTTCTTTAAACTTCGATATATTTATCATCGTGGCTGAGAACCCGGGTAGCTGATAGATGAACTGGAATACTTATCAGGACACCTAGAATCTCAAAGTAAATTTTGACAAGCCATGATTCACAGGAGAGGGGGAAATAGACATAGGCTTTTGTGAGACGTAGCGACCAGTGTCGCGCCACACTGTGGCACGTCTCCGTTTACGAGCCACTTCATCACGACTTTGCTAGCCACTTGTTTGAAATGAAATACTACTAATTTATGTATTATGTACTTAGCAAATGTAGAGTTTTAACATAAAATTTGATAAATTGGAATAATTAGAAAATATTAAATTTCTAGCAAAACTTTTTGTAATAATAAAAAGTAAAGAAAAATAAATACATTTTGCAATAAAATATGAAATGTTCATATATATATATATGGAACGAAACTGCATATTTGTATTTCAGTAATTTAAATTTTCGCAAATACTGAACAATAATGCATGGCTCTGACATATTTGTGCTCTGAGAAATTCTGTGACTGTAGATTTCAATTGTTCCTAGGGATTGTTCAATTTTACTCGTCGTCTGGATTACATGTAATCATTTTAAGTACTACCTATCATGGGCAAGTACTCCCATGGGTTAAATATTTCCAATATGCAACTCAGAACCTTGATATTTATGTTATGGCAAAATTTGAAGTAAATCTATTTCAAAAATATAATTTTCAATGTCGAGTGCTTCCAGATCCATAATAACAACTCGCCGCTACACAGCAGTCCGTGTGTACTAAATATACTTGTTGACTATGTGGCTAGTGGCTCACCGAGTCGCGGAGTGTCGACTGTGGCACGCCACTTGGCGAGTGGCGCGACTTCGTGTAACAGAAACATTAGAAACAGTATAATGACTTTGTCACGACAGGAGTCGCTACGTCTCACCTAGGTCTAATGATATTTGGAAATTTGGAAACCAGGTGATCGAAATGGTTAATTTATATAAAATATTTAGGTGTATAGCTCTTGGCTTCATATGTGTATGATTTTTTTTTTATCACGTTTACTTGTTATACTTAAACAGTGAACTTGTGTAAAAAAGAAAAAAAATAGATTAATTCGCTCAAAATAACTTAACTACAATTGAGCTTTTATTAATTAAAAAATGCCTTTTGTTTTCTTAATCTTAAATCCGCGAGTAAATCGAAGGGCAGCCAGCACTACTGGGCTCGAGCGTGGATCTCCTAGCAATGCCCAGCGCGATACCACTGCTAATCTATTTTTCTATTCATCAGTAAACGTCTTTGCTCTCTTGTTTAATGGAATGTGATAAAAACTTATTATCGGTAACTGCGATGATTTCTAAATAATTCACTAAAAACCTTTTTTCGTACACAGGATTCCGCAAAATATATTTATATTTCTGGTCAAAACTTTCACCAGATCGGAAGTAAATTTCTTTCATAGTAAGCACTTATAAGAAAGTATGTAATTGACGAATATCTGCAGCTACCAGGAATCCAGACACACAACAGGAATTAAATAGTATTCTTATTATTTTGTAACAGTACAAACAATTAAATGCTTTTAAATTCCGGCTATGCAATCCTCGCACCAGGCGCCAGATGTGTTCATGGCGCCACTGTGTACATTATAGAATAAATAAATATTGATAAAATAAATACATTATATGAAAGGTGTGCGGGGGAAAATATTCAGATTACTTCATATTTCTTCATATTTTGATGTTCAATGTAAGTGGTCACAAGATCACCGCCGCTTCAAATAATTGCTCTTGAAAAACGTTATAATTAACACAAATATAATAAAAAAAATTTAAAAAAATGCAATATGACTGTCGAATATTGTGAAATAAACATTAATCACCTCAAGCAATAAAAAAAACTTCGTAATTATTTTTAACGTTTTTTCCTGCCGTTTATTTACTTGCATTCATTATGATATTGTTCTGAACTCTTATCACAATGGAATGTGTTTGTTTACATTATATCTGTATTAAATGCATTCTTTTCCCATTTATTTTCTGTATATGACGTATTTAGATATATATATATATATAAATATATGTGTGTGTGTGCGCGCGCGCATGTGTATTTTTCAGAACAATAACTTTATTATTTGGTAAATTTACTTATGAGCAAACGTAAGATAATATTCCACATTCCTGAGGATTTTGTGTTGTAAACATAGATAAAAATAACCGAAGCAAAATGTGAAACAAAGGTTAAAATTAAAGGTTAAACTCTTTATTAACCGTGATAATTACTTCAACAAAAATCATTTTTTTTAAATTATAATATTTAACATGGTTTTCACATGTGAAAAGATAAAAAAAATATTTAAAATTTTGTTTTATTTATCATGAAAATAAGACTATTTTTAGAAATTTCATTGATTTAGGTCGTTATGGCCAATTGTTCGAAACAGAAATATCTCCCGGAAGATATGTATAATCGACACTTATATGCTGAGAAAAGGATCCTCAGTTCTGCACATGAGCTTCAGCATAAATGTTGGAAGAGATGGTAAATTGGGTGGGAAAATTTTTGGTCATTTCATGCGATTAGTTCAGGAAAATTGCACAACTAAAGATAAAGGCAGGATGACCTGATAACCGTTTTCTGGTAGTTGACCATTTGCAAAGAGTGAAAGAGCAGCATGCCCACGGAAAAGGGTATACCAATGCCACTTTATAGATAGAAGGCCACGGGAAATAGAACAGAATAGTGAATGATGGACTGGTCCAACGGCCCACAATCACAGTGACCCAAATTGATCTATTGTGAAGTCCTCAGATTGATGTGAGTTAACCCACAGCCTTGCCACAGCCATGCCTCAGAGCATGTATACAAGTTTGACACCAGTAGGCCTCAAAGGCTGCAGCCTGGGATAGCTCGTTGCATAAGCAATTCATCGCTCAGTTGGAAGGATCTCGCTCTTGCAAGGCCATTGCAATCGTAGAGGACATGGAGAGTCTCATCCTCAGCAAGCAAAACCTACGATGACCAGAATAGGCAAAGTCCAATAGGGGAACGACATAAACTTCCTGAGCCTATAGAAACCATTAAAAAAACCAACCATAATCCTTTTGCCGTAAGCAAGGCAGCGGAAAAGATCTCGATTAAACTGGCTGAAGGATGTTGAGGACGATTTATCGAAAATGAAAGTGAGGCAAAGGAGGAGGCGTATGTTCGTGTTGCCTGGGATAATTTATTGATTCACATCAACCAAGATACATCATTCTACATTAATCACTCTATTACTTTACGATCGGACACTATCTCATTTAAGTTACTTTACGATCGGACACTATTCTCATAATATACTCTTTTCTCTTCACTATTAAATCGTAAAATGTTAATATTGCGTAAAATGCACGAAAACTTTGTATATTTAAATATTACCTCGTGGTAAAATAGTTAGTACAATAATTCGATAAACCTTTATTAAAATTGAATTTTTGACAAGAATATTAAAATACTATAAAGTAATGTTATGAAAAATAGTATTAGTTTCTGAATAAAAAATATAAAATGAAAATGTATACTTTCCTTTGATTTATCTTAATAAAATTATAATATATGCCTATGCCAGTTTTATAACCGTTTAATAACTTGATATACAAAAAGTTTATACAATGTTTTCAAACTTATACGTGATTTTATATCAAACTTTGTAAAGATTTTTCATATAACCTTTATACTCTTCAACTTTCATATAATACTCCCCGTATTTTTTTTGCATTTTCATTAGCAACACATTTTCTTTTTTCTTTACTTTTCTTTTTTATTTTTTATTGCGAACAAATGAAGTGGGTTTAGGAAAGTGCGGGATTAATCGTAAATATACGTAATTGGATAAATTTATATTTGGCAAGAGAATTTTGTCGAGAGGAATCTAAAGTGGGTAGCATTAGACACATTAAATACACTAGTATTTAGAAATTTTTTTTTTGAAATCTAGGAGATATTGGCATTTTTTACAGTATGATATTTAGTAAAAGAATCTTAGCAGAATCTGAAAAGCCTTGCGATTTAGAAGTCTAAGCGGTTGGCTTCAGCTCTGAGAAGTCATATTTTGAGAATCTGATGTGGTATGTGTCTCATTAACGCATTTTACAAATTGCAATTGTTTACGTAATCTAACATCAAACATCCGTCCTAAAAATAAGTTCTACCCGGAGAAATATTTCAAATAAAAGTTGTAACTCTTTTTTATTTTTTTTGTATAGTTAGTGAGCAGAAGAACTTCTTTTTTTTTTTTTTTTTTTTTTTTTACGTCCGACATTGAGGCAGTTCTGCCATTCTGTCTCTCGCAGCCCAATATAGATAACTTTCTTTTGACCAAGTGGTCTCGTCCGCTTTGAATAAAGAACGAATGTCCGATAAGGCGGGACAAACATATAAGTGCTCCGCGGTCATAACTTCGCCGTGGTTACAGAGGGGACAGGTGGGGGAATCCACAACGCCAATGCGGTGGAGATGCGCCTGGAGGTAATCGTGACCAGTCTTCAGGCGGAAACAGGCCACACTCACATTTCTTGGTAAGTCTGGAGGTAGAGGGTTGTCCAACAAGCTTTCCCATCTTCTCTCCCTGGCTGCCTCCCGGTAATACTCCAGCAGTAAGTCCCCGGTCCTCGCACGAATCAGCCGCTTCGCTCCATGGAGTGTGATTGGCTGCATACATTGGGGCATGTGCGATCCCTGCTTAGCCAAGAGGTCGGCCGCTTCGTTGCCCTCGACGTTACAGTGCGCGGGTACCCACTGCAAAACCACCCTTGCGCCTCTCGAAATAATTCTGTCAATTAAGGCTCTGCATTGAATCACGGTGGGCAGCTCCTGTCTTGAGCCTTCTGTCAAAGCAAGGATAGCAGCTCGGGAGTCCACAAAGATGACAATGTGGGAATCCTGCCTCTCCACCAAACATTTGAGAGCCAAGAGCAAAGCAAAAACCTCTCCCTCGAAATTAGTTCCCACTGCCCCGACTGGCTCGGCGAGTTGAAATTCTTTGGAGAAAACCCCAGCTCCAGCATTTCTGCTGGCTCCCTGCGCAGAGCCATCAGTGTAAACATGTAGCCAGATAGCTGGGGGGTACCACCGATATACTGTTTCCAAGAAGATGGTTTTCATTTCGTAAGGGGGGGTAACCAATAAGGACGCCTTTGGGGCCACTATAAAGCCAGAAGACATTTGTCTCGCCCTTTTTAAGGAGTAAGTCTGATATCCGTTCATCTGGAAAAAGTGTACATGATCTGTGGCAGCGCCTGCCTCTGCGATTCCATATATGTCTACGTCATTAGTTGTGATAATCGTCTTCAATTCGGTAAACTTTGCGTTAGTAAGGCCATCCGCGTTCCAAAAGATAGTTTTGAGTTGGATGTTGTCTTGGCCTTGAAAAAGGCCGTTTGCCGGCCGCTGCATTTGGCGGCTATATAGTCTCAGCTTAAGCTTGTGGGCTGCTTTATGGACGAGACTGTAGATCGTTTAGTCGCAAGCAAAAACAATAGCTATTAGAAAGGCTATTTAGTAAAATAGGAAAAAGCGCTTGCGTCCAGGGGGCACGAACGAGGACGCGATCTACTTCACCCCCCTAAAGAAGAACTTCTGGTTGACGGATCTGTCACAGAAATCTTTGTATGGTATTTCAATGTGAATCATAGAAAAATAAAGTTTAATCTTAATGTGAGTTTTCTTCATTTTTGAGCATTTTTTTTCCACATACAAACATTTTTTAGAGCTTTAAGGGATTTAAAACTTGTATTTCCAATGAAAACTCAATTACAAAAATTTTATATTATTAACTACTTTGATCAATATCTTAATTTATTTCATCAAATTTATACTAAGCCAGGGTGGTTACTCCACGTATAGAAACAAGTTAATAGAAAGTAATAGAAGGCAAGAGAAACAAGGAGGAATTCGCCAAACAATAAAATTACCAAGCATTGCACCCTCAGTACAGCTAAGTGACCGTAATCTATCTCTAGCTCCCACAGAGAAGGAACTAAGATAAAGAAACAATCATCTGAAGGGTTAGTATCAATCACCAGATAAACTCTAAAGAGTGAAGAGCAGTCCATATCAACTTTAAGAAACAACCCACAACACATACCATGAAAGGTTTACCAAGGTGGTCACAGTAGCTAATCTACTGCTAAAACAAGCAAGAGAGCACTTCATGCGACTCACTACAACCAACGCTACCATTCTACATTCATAGGCAACAAACAAATATCTCTCTTTAATCTTACTCAATAAATCGTTGAAATAGAAATTGTGACTTCCAGTGCAAGGTTGTGGGTTTCGTATTTCACCATTTACCAAACATTCGTGCTACCATTATATAAACCTACGTCATCGCGAACCCTAAGTGTCAATTGTGGCACATGATAATAATATGAAATCCAGTTATATTAGTTCCTCTATCGGCTGCACTGTCTTATTAGCACTTTCCACACTGGTTCGCCACCTCCTCGATCAAAAGCTATGCTATATCGAAAGAATGATTATGCACATCGAAGGAGTGGGCAACGCTTGCATCCATCTTATATCCAAAATCTGTGTAAATGACATAGAATTCATAAATATATTTATTGTATCAATTATAAAAAAAAAAGTATATTTATTTACAAATCTAACATAAAGAGGCGCTACGCCCACTTCAAAATATCTTGATCGTCCACCGCAAGCACTGTCTTACCCACATAGACCGACAAATAGATATTCAGACAAAATTTAACAATTAATACTTATTAAGAAATAATGTAAAAAAAAAAAAAAATACAACTGAAATCAAAATTATAAATTTCATTTATAAAGATAATTAAAACAGATATTATAATAATTTATAAGAAACAAATAATCTAAAGAATTTACGGAATTTAGAATACAAAAAGAAGAAATTGAATTAGTTTTTTAATTTATTTGATGTAATAGATTGTATTTAATTAACGTCAAAATAAATGGGCACCTACTTAAATATGTCATTTCGAATTAATGTGATTTCTTTATCTAACTGCTGTTTTTATCTAAACGTAGTATATATATATATATATAAAATAAATATTGAAAGCTTTGTAATCTTATTGCCAGGAATGTCAAGTAGGATTTAAGCATTAAATTTAAAAAAAAAAAATATGATACTATAAAGAATTTTATGACTCTTATATAAAATAAATTCCATCAATTGTAAATAAGAGCAAAATAAAAAAGTAAACACACAAATAAAATTTCAAGGGCAAAGAAAAGAATGGAATGTTAAACAAATGAAAATATAAAATCAATAAAGTGTTATAAACAAATAAAGATGAGCACCTCACTACCAAAAGAATGTTATAATAATTATTATGGTATAATTTAATAATAATAATAATAATAATAATAATAAAAATGGAACATAAATAAACTATGAATAAAAAGATAATAAAAATAAAAACATAATAGGGCTTTAACCTCACGACTATGATAATACTAGAAAATAGGCCAAATTACATCTATAATAGACAATTTTAATTGATTATGACAAATGTGGGGGGGATAACACTCATTATTATTATTATTATTATTAGTTTGATTTTTTTTTTAAACAAAACACATGTTAAATAGGATTGACATAGTTTTTAAATAGTAATTAATCATTTATTTCTTTTTCTTTGTTAATCTTATGAGTTGTTTATCTTTTAATTTTTATTTTCAATATATCCATAATTGGTTAATGGGAGGTTAATTTTGTTTAAATTTTATTTAATTGATGAAACTCCTTTTTCTTTTCCCTACATTGTATCCAATTTTATAGGAAGGGGGTTGTTAGATAGTGAGAGTGGCTGTAATGTCAAATCCACGGCAACCTTAAAGATATACTACAGTACCCTTAGGTAAAGTGTGGTATACAAAGCAATTGCTTGTTTAATGTATAATGTGTATTGAGTTTAGGCAGCGGGATAGCCGAAACGTCAAGTAGTTGCACACATCAAAGAAGGGCTTAGAATGGCAAGTATAAATAATTACAGTTTGAATATAAATAGTTGAAGAAACTTCAGCGAAACGAATTAGAACGAAATGAATTTGTGTTCAGGTAACCTGTTATCATTTGTTATATAAAACATTTAATTATGTAGAATATGTTAATGATAAATACGATATGGAGAGACATACAATGTTTAAATTTCGCTGAACCTGAACTACAAACCATGGCTGCCAGGGGTCTATTATGACCAGATTGTGTAATTTAAATGCTTTTCAAGATACATATCAGTTTCTAGAAATATGTCCAGTTTTAAATGAATTCAGAGTTATGTTGTTTGGACAGCTAGCATTAAGCAGAGCTGATTTACTTGTTTTACTTATAGGCATTCTTTACATACTTTACTAAAAGGTGCCTATAAGTAGAATTAGAGAGTATGATAAAACCTTGTGGCAGCACTATTCACAAATAACAGAATTACAACTTCGGAAGGAATCAAACAGACGAAGTAAGATTACAGTCCATGGAGGGGTTCCCCCAAGAGGACCATTTACGCCCTCGCTCTTTTATTTGGCCATAGATCATCTGCATATGGAAATATGTAACTGCCATTTGGAAGATTAATATGGTTACAAATTAAGTGATGTCCATGACGGAATTATTCTAACCGAATTCGCTTATGACCCCACGTAGTCACATTCAACAGTAATTAAAGGTGTTGAAAGGATTGAATGCTGAAACTACTGAGAAAATTTGGCCTTAACGTTAATCCGAAGAAGAGTACCATGAGGGTGGTGGAAACTCGCCGCCCCCACAGGCCAAAACATGAAATAATAGTTGTTTAAAAAAAGAAAAGAAAAAAATTGATTCACTAATTTTGAAGAAGTTTTCGCAAATGAAACCGATGGTTCAGCAAAATACGCCGATATTGTTATCTTTGCCGAAGATAGGAACACAGTATATATCTTAGATCCCGCCATCCAGATCCATTTTGAAATTATTACCCCGACACAGACAGACCTTACTTACGAGGAAAAAAGAAATATTTCTTGAGCACGAATTCCTCGAAAATAAATTCAAAAACAAATTTGGTGAAAGGGGGATTGGAGTGCAATTTTAACTGCGATTCCGGTCAAGAAGTATACCCAATCGGCTATGATGAACTTTTTTGCAACACTCGGTATTAGCGTCGATGCCTTAACTCCAATGGTGGAATATATTTTAGTTGACTTTCTATTGCCTTTTAGAGGCACTATTGCTCAGCATTTTGCGGCAAATGACTAAAAGTGTTGTAAATGAATTTTTAGTTGTTGTTGACTGAACGAATCTTTATGACATTTACATGAGTATTTGTTTGTAATTAATATAATATTATCTGTAAATATCTTCTTTTTTTTTAACGCTTTCTTACAGTGTCATGCATTTCTAAGTATTCTTTTATGTTCTTGACGCCAGTCTTCGTATGTTTATTTATTTATCACATTTTTTTATTGTATTCTAACTAAAAATTTAATTGACTGATCACTAGTCTGTGTTATTTAGAAACTCAATATAGTTGAGCAGTTCCACATGAGTAATATAAAATATCTCTCTCTCTCTCTTTCTCTATATATATATATATATATATCACTTTTATTTTGTTTATACGGTAATAGTTTATTTTGGAGAACTTTATCTATAGACGATATTTACCATTGTCATTTTAATGTTTTCGTAAATTACTTACGAAAGATTTCTTTTTTGTTTAATAAATATTATTGTGACTAATATTATTATTACTATGTAGCTATATATAAGTGGCTATACATTTCTCCAGCCGGAAGAGATTGATGGATCTATCTGCTGGATTCAAAATTTCCAGGAGAACGACGGACTATCCTATTTTGTTATCTTTTATATTTCCGCGTCATTTTTATGAAAAACACTAGAGTTTCCGGTTTGAGACCGCATCAGTGGTTTGCTAGACACTGACTTTTCGGGGTTGCATCACCTTGACGAAGTTAATTGAAATATAGGCGAAACGTCCTATGATTTCTAAGTAAAAGTTAGAAATCATAAAAAACAATCCAGTAATAACCACTTAAAAAAAAATACAATGTACTTAAACCAAAAAAAAGTCATTAAGGGTTTCTACAAAATTTGGGGTGAAACATTCAAATGAATGGTGTGGAACATGATATTGAAACTTGAAGTTTTTCTATAAGTTTAGTTAGGCTTGGATTGCCATAAATATAGATGGTAAGATAAACTATTGGCTTTTAGCAGTAAGTTTTACCTAAATGTAATTAGGTACATTGCATGTCAACATCAGCTGCCAGCCTCAGCAAAACTTAATAGTTGTTTGAAAGATTAGTTATAAAACATGTGATATGGAAATACCTCAGCAATTCCCTATCAGCAACATTAGTGGTACCCTACTTCGGTTGCCAGCGTATGTTGCCGTGGAAGGTAATGAGATAGCACAAAAAGCGTTGTAACCTCCTTTATGTGGCAGGAAACTTTTGTGGGATAAGCGACAGTCTCACCGAGAAGAGCTCAGAAATGAGGAAGAAGTGAAGAGAGCTAGCAACTTCGGTAAACTCTCGCCGGCTTGAAGCCGACTAAGACTTCCTCGAAGCAGTTATAACCAAAAAAGTTGTGAGGCATGCATCAGTCGTAAAAGTACGTTTCATAAGCGGACGAGTTTGGCACTGAAAAAGCGGGGCTTAGAACACGATCGTATCTGCACTTTCTTGGAAAGTTAGAAGAGATTCCAGTCCACCTCCTAACGGACAGCGATGCTTTCATCCAAAATAGCAGAAATTTGATTTGTGGCTATCTCTTTTAATTATTAGATTGTGAATCATTACAAATAAAAAATGAAAACTATAAGTTTAGACTGTAGAGTCTAAAATTATAGTTTTATTTTTATTAGATTAATAATATAGTTTTATTAGACTAACTTGTAACGATTTCTGTTTAGTTAACAGCTTGAATAACTGGTACAAAATTTACATTAACAAACTTGTTGATTCAAGAAAAATTTAGTGCAAGCAATAAGCAGTTTATCTTGTTTATGTTGTCATTTGAATTATATACACGCCTTCTAAATAGTCATGTAATAGTGCCATATCAACTATGATTCACAATTTAAATAAACAATTAATAATAAAATAGGAATGCAAGAAAACTAATTCAGGAAAGACATAATAAATAATTATCTTTTTTTCTTTTCTTTTTTATAGTTAATATGAATATAATTTATTATATTTTTGCTTGATTGATATTATATATTCATATTAAATATCATGAGTCATCAATAAAGGCAGTTCATTATCGTTTAAGTAGTATGATTTGCATGTTTGTTTACTAAGTATTTCTGCACTTTTTTTTTCTAAATCCTATTTATTGAAACTGCAACACCTTTAAATAAAACACAATGATTGCTATTGAAGAAAACATCCATTAATGACAGGTATTTCTCCTGGGCCCTACTATAATAGATAGATACATTAATCATACAGTTCCAAAAGGTACAGAACAATGCCAAAATGATTTGTTGATGAAATAATCTTTTATGGGATAGTAATTTATTTTTATTTTGCATATTATTTTTTGATATAGGATTTATTTATTATTATTATTATTTTTTTATTTTTGGATGAGCTTAATTAAAGCAAATATTCGAGCAAACAGTATATATTCTAGCCACAGATTTGTGCACTTTTCACAAATTTAGACGTACGATGTGCACATTTCTATGCCTAAACTTATTTGGACTTTCTATTACAAAAACGGGACAAAAAGTAATAGCCAACAAGGTAGTGTGAGAAAGCCTAATTCCGGAAAGAGCTGGCGACAACCTGTACCCTTTCTAATTTCGCATATTATTCTTAGTATCTTCTTTTGGCACTAGAATACATTCGCCCGCTAGTGGCGCAATTTCCCACAAGAAAGGCCATAAGACATGACTGACTGAAACTGAGTGAATGGTTGGCCGTCTTCAGTTCTTCAACCATCTATGGCAGCCAGTCGTCTCATCGAATAACCCAATCTTTACAGTTTTTCAGATTTACCTGAATCAATGCACTAAAATAGATCATGAAGTCTGTGTCTATGTCAATAAGTGTAGCTTAAAATCAACTTAAGAACCAAACAAAATAAGCTTTTCTTTAGACAAAGATTATGCCTTGCGGATCAAGTCAAAAATATTTTGCGTTAAGGTTATTTTTTCATAAAAGTCAGTTATTTGTTCGGAAATTCTAAGCGATTTATTTTCTGAAGCGTATTTCCATCCGCATACATGTTTTAGAACACATTCGCTTCCTCAGAATGCTTTCATTTTTTTTTTTTTACTTTCTCCATCAGCGATTACCCTATTTTTTTTAGAGGAAGTTTTGAAATTGTGAGCAATTTTCGAAACTGAGGTCTCACCGGAAATGCAAACTATGAGGGCTCCTGAATATAAAACAAGAATGTTTTTAGCGAATGGCTGTATATGTGTGATGTGAAAAATCAAATATCCCCCCCCCCAAAACATCACAGTGAGCCTCAAACTAATATTGCATTTGATACGAATGTTTAGCATCTAAATCTATCAACTGGCTTCTTTGCTACTTTACTTAATATTTTTCCAGTTATTGCAATTTTCTTTTGAATAATGGCTCCAATATTGATGTTTTGGTGTTCGTTACGGACGCTATATTTGATGGTGTAAAATGGATGATGAGGTCACAATAAATTCGGTGAGTAACGCTGAGTCCCTGAAGAAGGCAATAAATTTGCCGAAACATCGGTGGAAATAAGAAAAAAATAGTTTCTTTGTGATCGAACCTCAACATCAATTTTACAACAGCAAATGCAGCGTCGTAACGAACCAAAAAACAACATTGCAGAGACAATAAATTTGCCGAAACGTCGGTGGAAATACGAAAAAAGAGTTTTTTGTGACCGAACTTCAACAACTACTTTACAACAATGGCTCCACTGATTTTCTATAAATATCATATACTATCTGGGCGCATGAATTCACTTTTATTTGGACTATTTCTCTAGAAAAATTGAATTTTTTTTAAGGGACTTTGTGATCATTATTAGCTTTTCTTTCTACTGCACTTCAGGGAAAGGCTTTAGCTCAGTGGGAGCGCGCTAGAATCTACGCGGAGGTCTACGATTCAAATCAAGGCGTGCTTTCCTTAGATTTTCTCTACCTAGGAGCTTCTATAACTCATTGCACGGTGATAATAGTGTTGTCTGAAACGAAAGAACACTGTTAGGAGACCGGCGTGTATTGAGAAGATTTCGGAGGCTCAATAGATCTTTCAGGGCTCAGTGAAACTATAGCTTTACCCTAATATACATATTCTAAATCTATAGTACCACTTCAGTGCATTATGCGGTTGTATTATTTATATAGGAATAAAGAACATTAAAAATTTTGCCATAACTGTGACCATACACAATAGGTTTTTTTCCAGAGTTTTTTAATTTTCTCGTAAACGGTTCCAACTACTTTCTTTAAAAATGATATTGCTAACTGTATGAATGTACACTTATCCCCTTTAATTTAAACGTATTTCTAGAAAAATTAAGTTTTGAAGTTAGATTACAAGTGTCAATTTTACAGTTGTATCAACTGCATTAAGAGAGCGTCGTGTGCCAAGTTTTACATTAGATTTCTTTTATCGATTAATTCCGCATGTTTTACTAATATTCTTAATCATAATATTAAATTATCCACAGACATATTTAACACAAGTCTAAATTAAGCAGGCATAGTAAATATTAACAGTGAACATTGTTATTATATCGATTTTAGTGATATAGTTTTGTGAGAATTGTTTAAAAGTATGTTACAGTGCATACTCGTACATGTTAATCGGAAACATGTTACATAAATTTCTCCCAAACATTTAATGTGCTTAGTGTGTAAGGATCAAAACTTAACATACAACTTAAGTAGCAAGTTTTGCATATGTTGTTTTATTAGCAACTTACTTGTGTTAAACTCATAATACAAATAAAAGATTGTCTAGTGCAGCGTTGAATTTATTAATTTTCTAAATAATTTAATATATATGAAGTTTGGTAAAGTTGTTATTATTTTGTTAAAAGGAGGACGGGATGTTAGAAGGAAAGTTGTAATAATTTTAAAAAAAGATTGCTTTTATTTAATAAATTTTAATTATAACGTTCAGCATTTTATGGAGATTAAAGTTCTGTAAATTTAATTTTTAACCAATATATTTACTAACATTTCTAATAACATATTCTTATACTTTTAAAACAAAGTATAGAGGAAACAACAGGATGTATTACACTATATTACATCAGTATTTTTGTTAGTGAATCATAACTTTTCAATAAATTGTTCAATCAACAACAGCACGAACTAATAATGTTTCTTTTCTGCTGAGTACTTACTAATTGCAGACTAATGGTTCTGTCTGATCAAGAACATAGGATATAGAAAATCCTGGCATGGACAGACAATATTAGTGTTGAGCATTTAGTTGATTAAAAGATGTTCTTTCTCACTCTAAGTCCCACAATTTAAACAGTTGTCAACGTTCCAGTTGATTGAGCCAATTAATATAGAGTATTTTGTGGCTTAGGAAACAAAACAACTGACCTAAACTAATAGATTCCATTGGATGAGTGACTTTCTTTAAAGCCACAAGATGTTATAAAAAAGTCTCAAAGGAGTGGTAGAAAGTACAGCCATATCGGCAGGACTTTTAACTGCAAATATGAAAATTTGTTAAGAGATCGATCTTATTTTCCCACAAAAGTGTCTCGCGGTCACTCAGCGATTTCTGGTAAGAGAGGTGACTTTATTTTTCGATCACTGAGAGGAAAATCTCTGCTTTTGGGAAGTTTCGCAAAGTTTTTGAGAAAACTCCATGGAAGAACATTCAGCAAAGAATGATTACGATTGTAGACTTATATTCAAAACTATTTGAACTGAGACTGAAGTTAATATACGGTTCAGATAACCAGTTAGGTAGCATGATTAAGATTTCTTGATCGTTTACAACTTGCAGAAAAACCAATGATTGAACAGGAATTTACTCTCAGGACAGAAATAATTATGTTGCAGGACATCATGTGCAGAATTAGAATCTTGAAACTTCAGTGTTTTTCTGAGAAAGAAGCGGGGGGATGGCACATTCTGTAGTTGTTAACTGAGTAAAAGTAACGGCCTGTTCTAAGCAAAGGCTGGTATTCCTTTTTATTAGACCGCAAAAGCACCATTAATGCGGTGGAATGAAAAACATTACTCGGAAACTCCTGCCGGAGTTAATTGTGACTTATAAAAGCTGTTGTCAGACTGAACTTTATAACATCTCTATAATAAACAATAGAGGTAATCTTAAGGGCTCGGCAATGAGCTTCTGAATCTATTTTGATATGAAAAACTGTTGACATATTTTTGCATTATATGGCAAAAAACCTGATGTGAAACACTCACACAACTTTCTCTTACTCCAGTTCTCAAAATTATAATTGACAAATTTTATAGTTTGTGTACCAAATTTAATGAAATTCGTCGAAAACTGAAAAAAACTGTTCAGTAAAAGCGGACTTCCAGTTTACTAATTTCTTGACGCTCGGAATTTTGGCCATCTATTTATTTCTAATTAATTTTCTTTGGATGATAGAATTGTATAATCAACTATGATAGCACTTTAGAGAAAAACATAACCCATCCCTCCCCCAAAACTATCCTTAAATGAATTTTCCCAGAGAAATGTTTCAAATAAAAGTTATAGCACTTTGGATGTGTTATTGAAATTTCAAGTTTGAAGAAAATCGTCTGAGCTATTTTTGAGAAAAACGCAAAAAAGAGAAAGAAACTAGTAAAGTGGTACTTCTGGTTGAGGAATTTTGACAGCTGAGGTACAGTCAGATCTCATGGTGATACCTAAACGGAATATCAAGTTTCAACTTTCTGGGGTTTTTCGTTTTTTGAGATATGCTGTTCACATACACACACACACACAACACAGACCATTTGCTAAATACCACTTTTTTGGACTCAGGGACCTCAAAACGGATATTTCCGGTGAAAACTCGATATCGAAAATTTGACACGATTACAATACTTCCTCTTACTAGGACTAAGAGAAAGTAAAAATTAATATGTCTTTCATCAGAAATTCTTGGCCAGCCTAATATTATGTAACCAATCAAGTTGTAAGCATAATTAAATGCATTTTCCTATCCTCAAACCTATAAATAAAGAAATATGGCAGAAAATTTATTTTTCAAATATATATATATATATAAAAGAAAGTCTTATCGGTACTGACTTACAAAACACCATTAAAGTAAATTTTTCGAGAACAAAAAAAAAAAATGAAAGAACTTGGTCTATTTTTGTATCTTGAACTTTTATCTACTTTTCATTGTGTAGTTGGTTACAAGATTAAGAAAACCTTCTCTTTCTATAGGCTTCTTTTTATAGAAAACAAACAGGAATGTTTGTGTTGTACCTTGTTGTGTAATATTTAACCTAAATAAAAAAAAAAACTTTGTTGCTATCAAAAACTAAGTTCACATTTCATGAGTTAACTTGGTCATTTTCTTACATGATATTATTAAATAAAATTTATGTATATAGAGTTGGTATCAAAAATCTGGTGTTAAGCACTCTCATTCATGACTGTCTCTTAACAGCAATTTACAATGTTGTGATTTACAATTTATTCATACGGTTATTACCACCCTGTTATGTTTCTCATACCAACTGAAATGCATAAAAGCACGAAATATAATATAAAAGTTGTTGTACTTCTGGTTAAACAGATTTTCTTCATACTCCTAATTTTGGGTTACACATTAAATTCTTAATAATATGCTTTATAGATAATGCCAGTCGTATCTATAATGGAGTTGATGAGGATAGAAATTAGGTTTGATTAATTAGACGAGATATGAAGACACTGTTATAATATAGCAAACTGTTTACACAAACTGCACTGGACTAGTAATGATTTTATAGAATAAAAGGTGAGAGTAGAGATATGACATGATGCGATGTATAGTTGAATCTGATAGATAGATATCTAGATAGATGTCGTTAGGTAGATTCTCGTTGGCTTATATACAGGTTCTCCCACTCTAGCCTGCTTAAGTCAGAGAGTAGCAGAGAGGGTCCTTGTCTCTCTTAATTCTCTCTCTTGCCATTACATCATGGTGCGATGTATGGTTGAATCTGATAGATAGATAGATGTCTAGATCTGTTACTGGCTTATATACAGGTTCTCCCATTCTAGCCTGCTTAAGTCAGAGAGTAGCAGATCCTTCTCTCTCTTGCCATTACATATGGTATATTACCATTGACACTTAGGAGGAAAGCCTAACGTCACCCCGCCTACTCCTAGGTAGAATACCCCTTGAAAAAATGTTAAAAAAATATAGCTTCTTATATGATTAGTTGATAGTATATTAAGTTTAAAGGGAAATCGTTACAGCCGTTTTCGAAAAAAAAACACAAGAAATTGAACAATCTATTGGGTAAAGTGGTACTTTCCGGTCAATCGATTTTGACTAAAACCTTATTGTCGTAAAACGAAATACTAAATTCAGCTTTCTGCGAAACCGTTTTTCCGTTTTTCAGTTGCTGGCTATACTCATACACTCACAAATACAGATACAAATTGTTGTGGTGGTTGATTCCGCAAAGCTGGAAATCATCAGAGACAATTTCCGTGATAGCCTACATCATTTTTTGTGGTCATCGACCGGTTTCAGGCGTTCGCCCATCTTCACACAGTGTGATAACACAGACTTGCACAGAGCAAACTCAGTTTTTACATACTCACTGAATTTGTTCTGTGCAAGTCTGTGTTAACATAATCTGTCTGACCAATTCATCATTCTGAAGATGGGCGAACGCCCGAAACCGGTCGATGACCACAAAATGAAGCAGGTTATCACGGAAAATGTCTATGACACATACAAAGGACATAATGAATCTGAAAGCCACTTTTTTTTTCGAAGTCAGGGCACATCAATATATATATTTCCGGTGAAAAATCAATTTTGGAAATTTGACATGTTTACAAAATTTCCTCTCACAGCAGCAAGAGGAAAGTAAAAATGAATGAAAAAGGGCGTTTAGTTCTATATTTTATTAGAAAATTCGATGAGAAATATTTCAAATTATCTAATTGATTTTTATTTTTTCATCTTCAACATATTGTAGTGGAAGTACGAAATGAAAAATAATAGTTTTTAAAAATAATTTATCTACTTTTGTTAATATATTAGACTGTGAATTTAACTTCAAAAAGAGTGTATTGTAAAGCCAGGTATATTAAATCTAGGTCATTGCTAGTAGGGAAACAAAGGCACAAAATTTAGTACAATGCGACTTGGCCACTGCTTTGTTAGAGAGCATTCCTTCGGATAGTCTAACATTAGCTTTCAAAGAGTAAAGAGTACACAGTCTCACTTCATCCTTCAAACAGGACACTTCAGGAATCGCTCAGTGCCAATGATAGATATTTGCCTTTATTCTAGATAAACATCATTTTATAAAGATACTGTGTGATATTGTAATATACTTAAATTTACTAAGAGATAATATAATTATTTATAAAACAGTGGTGACTTTTTAATTATTCTTAATACTTCTATCTCTTAACCGTATATACATAAAGCCCTTTTCGCTAAGACGCTCACGCCACAAGCTACCTACACACATCATCACACCATAACATTACAATATTTATAAAATAAAAAAAATAATTATTATGAGAGGAAAAAATATATGTTAGTAACTTGGAACAGAGAAAAACAAAAGGTGAAAGAGAAAAAAAAAAAAAAAACTAAGTAATTTCCCGTTTACTATATAAAGCGTAGAATGAACGAGGAAAAAGTGGTGAAACCAGGGAAATATGGAGTGTGTGTGTGTATACAGTTTTTTTCCAGAATGATGTAGAGGAAATGGACTGAAAATCTAATATATCAGCACTGCAAAAATGATATTCTCATTCTTCTAATAAGGGAGAAAAACTGAAACTGGTGGAAAACTCTTAAAGTGTTTTCAAAAATTGATGTGATTATAAAAAAAAAATTATGAATAATTTTAATTAGAAAATAATAATTTATTGAATTTATAATAATATAAAAACTTTTCTTATTAATAAGAATTTTATTGTTTCAATATATTGTGGTCCAATTAAATTGAGCTCCTATTACAGTATGATCCAATTACATTTAGCTGTAACTATTTAATTGTTCCTTTATCAAGTTATTAAAAAAATAAAATCAAATTACATTTTAATTTTAATTCAATAAATTAACTAAAAACTAAAAACATTGAATCCAACGCATATTTTCTTAGAACTCCTAAAACAAAAGCAAATGCAAAAACAGCTTTCAGATACAATTTATGATTTTTGATTTCCAGTGAATATAATTATCTATTTATTATTTATGTGTTTTCTATATTTGAATAATAAATTACTAATAGTAGAATATAAATATTGCTCGCTTGTTACAATGAATAAATAAGGAATGAATAAGCATGGCCTTGATCATACACGAAAAATGGCTTTTGTCTAATTTTAAAATATCATTTTTATATATATTTTTTTTTCCTTTTTTTTTTTAATCTTTTCCTTCTTCCTTTCATCTTTTGTTTATTCCTTTTTTTACTCCCGCCCCCAAAAGTATTGCAAACATTTCTGCGAATGTGGATTTTCAAAATTCGTTTTCCAAAATTATAATGTGAAAAATTCCTACATAATTTTTACTTTTCCTCACTGCTATTATGAAGAAGTATTACGATCGTGTCAAATTGTAGTTAACATATTTTTCACAATAAAATAATATGTTTTGAAATCTTCTGAATCCGAAGAAAAAATGGTTTTTACAAATTGGTCTGTTGTGTATGTGTTTGTCTGCATATCTGTGAGTGTTTCGTCAGCAAAAAAATTACAGGAAGTATACTTATGTACTATATAGGGAACATGACTATAAAAGGTTTTGAACAAATGTTCAACAGAAAAAATTAACACTTTACTGAACTGATTTTTTTTTTTTTTACTTTTTTGGAAATTGAAAAAGAGCTTTTTACTTTCTCTTTCGAGTTTTAACCGGAAATATCCGTTTTAATGTCCCCTGAGTACAAAAAGTGGTTTTTAGCAAATGGTCTGTGTGTGTGTGTGGTGTGTATGTACGTGAACAGCATAGCTCAAAAATAAAAAACCGTAGAAAGTTGAAACTTGATATTCCGTTTAGGTATCACCATGGGATCTGACAATATCTGACAAAATTCCTCAACCGGAAGTACCACTTTACTAGTTGTTTATTTTACATTTTTGCGATTATCTCAGAAATGGCTCCGTCAATTTTCTTTAAACTTTATTGTATCAACTACAAAATATAAAGAGCTACAACTTTTATTTGAAACATTTCTTCCGGGAAAATTCATTTAAGGGCACTTCCGGGGGAGAGGTGGTGTTAAGTTTTCATCTAAAGTGCTATTTCAGTTTATTAGACAATTCTGTCTTCTTAATAATGTTAATTAGAATTAAATATGTTGTTGAAATTCCGAATTTGAAAAAAATTGGATAACCGGAAGTGCGTTTAATACTTTACTAAATGATTTTTTTTCACTATTTCGCAATTTTCTCAAAAATGGCTACGACGATGTTTTTGAAACTTCGTATATAAACTAAACATGCAAAGATCTATATCTTTTATTTAAAACATTTCTCTGGGAAAATTCATTTAAAGGCACTTTTAGGGGTGAGGAGGGGTTACAGCTTTCTCTAAATTGCTATCATAGTTGATTATACAATTCTATCATCCAAATTGAAATTAATTAGAAATAAATAGATGGCCAAAATTCCAAGTTTCAAGAAAATTAGTAAACCGGAAGTGCACTTTTACTGAACTGTTTTTTCAATTTTTGACGAATTTCAATAAAATTTGATAAACTAACTATAAAATTTGTCAATTATAATTTTGAGAACTGGAGTAAGAGAAAGTTGTGTGAATGTTTCACACCAGATTTTTTATTTTAATATACGATTCTTTCATCTATATAATATTTATGAGAATAATTATTAAAAATGTTGCCAAAATTCTGTGGTTGAAGAAACTCTGTTGGCTGAAAATTATTACTTTACTGAACAGGTTTTTTTTTTCAGGTTTCTACGATTTTCTCCATCAAGACATCGATATGGTTGAACATGTAATACTCGATACTAACTATTCATACAGAGACGTTTCACTTTTGTTGGAATATTTTTCCGAGAAAATTCATTTAAGGGTTTTTAGGAAGGGGGAGGTTATGCTATTTTTTATTTTCTTCAAAAAAGACGTTTCATAAAGTATAGGTTCTCCCATCATGTAAATTGAAGTTAACCAAACATTAACTATGAATTAAAAATGTTTGAAAAGAATTAGTCAATTATAGCTATTTAAATTGTAGTAATAGAATTTAGTGTGTGTGTTTCAAACCAGATTGTTTTTTGTTTTATACTAATTGCTAGCATATATTTGTATATCACTAAGTGTTAAATGTGCTGATAAAACATATTACATAAAATTAATATAAATAAAGGCCAGGAAAATATACTAACATATCATTCGCAAGTGCATTTATCATTCGCGAGTAGTTGGCTATGAGTCCATTGGAGTATGATTCCCAGAAAGAATTAATTGGTGATTATGGTGCGGCGAGAATGAAGATCTACTAAGGAATTAGTGGATTTATTGAATTTCTTAAATCTGTCTTCGTTACTTCCCTTAATTGTCCAACTCCGTGTAGTCTGATTGGAATCATAAAAGAAAAACTGGACTACAGTTTTGAGAACTCTAGACGTGATACGTTGATGATTGGAACTAACGATTTCTGTGTTCAGAGTGGTTTAATGAAAGTTGACTATAGGTAAGTCCGTTTGTTTACTGTTGATAAAGGTTGGATGTGAGGATGGCAAATGAAAGTTCCTGCCTTTTAAGTCTATTGTTTAGGTTTCAGGTTAGCCTTTTGTCGATGTTGACGAATGGAATTGGAATTTTATTACAGTATATTGGTGCAGAAATAAACAACCCCTGAGAGTAAACATTAAATGTTTGCATTTTCTCTCATAAAATTTTATTTTGCTCTGTTTAAACCGTGTGTTCAAGGAAACGGAGATGGAATTAAAATTTTTCTGATGGTGGTTAAGGACTTTGTGGTTTGCGAGAATTGCTATACCTTCAGAGTAAATTGAGAGAAGAGTATCTGCTGTTTGATGAAAAAAATTTCTGATTTTTTTTTTCCAGAGCTCTGGGGGACCCAACCACTGATACCTGGCACTCACTCATCAGCGTATTGACCCTCAATCAACAAACTGTATTTAGCGCTTCCATGTTGACAAACTCCTTACCATGTTGAAAGACTCCTTGAAAGATATACGTAATAACATAGAACTCAAAGGTCCGGCACTGACATAGATGACACACTCTGTGTGTGTGTGTGTGTGTCTGCTGCCTGCCATAACCGTCTAATGAAACCACGCATTAAAAAAGTGGCCATATTTGAGTGATGTTATTCAAAGTTTCGTCATGAAAACGCATCACTGTGTGTTTGTGACCCAACTTACACTGTTTAAAGGTAGAAATATCTATCTCTACGGCAGCAATATTATGCGCTCCAAGAAACTGTCCACATATAAAGCCTAGAAGTGATTTTTTTTGTTTTTACGCTAAATTTAGAGCATATAAATAAAAATATAGAAAATTTCTCGTCCTTTTTTTTCCCCCAGATTCACTTTCACTGACTATTTTCATTGTCAGTTAGCTATTTGAAAATTCATATCAGGCCAGATTTAATGCTATTTTTGTCGTGTGCTCCTTCACGTACTATATACGACGTAACCACGCCTGCTGAGTGTATCACATAGACCGTCCATGTATGTAACAGATGTGTACATGTCCAATAACAACTGTAGAGATTCATTTAGTAAAGCTATAAAAAGAACGTGTTACATAATATCGCATATTTTTACAATATTACGTATACACCATTTTTCTCTTTTGTGAAATGACTCACACAAAAAAAAAAATCTTGCAATAATCTAAAAAAATTATAGGCATGTTTGAACATGATTTGTTAAATAATAATAAAATAACAATAATAATTAAAAATACTCATTAAAATATGGGCGAAATTTTAATTTGTGATTACATTCTTTATTGAATGACACCATCTCAACACGTTCACTATCTTCACAGTAAATTTGCTTCTTCAATGGCCTTGAAATTAATTAATACTTTTTTTTTTTTTTTACTATTAATTTTAATTTATTAAAATTATCTTTATTAGTTTTTAACTATAAAAAAAAAATCTGTTACTATGCCAGAAAACATTACATATAATATTTTTAATATTTAATAATAAATTGAATGAATCCTGGTTTAATAAATAAATAATCTAATGTAACTGGGAAGAATGAGGTAGAGAAAATAAAATGGTCCTGGGGAGAGGGGAGGTGATGGAAATCAGGAAGCAGTAATGGAAATTTGACGTCTTTTTGCTTTTTGCAACTATTTTTCAATCGTTATGCATAGTTTCTAGCGCTTGCATCATTTCTCCAATTCCAAGTTTCATTTAAAAACAAACTCTTATATGAAACACCCACACAAATTTATTTTACGGCAAATTATAAAGTTTTAATTGACTAATTATCTTCAAACATATAATGTTTAACTGTCTTCGTCCTCATGCGTTGGTCAAGTGCCTAGCGTGCGGGAATTCAGGGTTCGATTCCCGTGAGGGCAAAGTCGTTGTTGACCCAACAACGTGATGTGAAAAGTGGGAAGCTACAGTTATTAGCGCCCTAGGTAGCGAAGGCCGGAACTAAACGGCGTGGGAATTGCGGCATGCTTACCACACGCTCCCCTATTCAAATCGCCGTCTGGCAAGCCCTAGCCCTTCATGGGCTGTTGCGCCATAGGGTTTATTTTAAAATGCCTTCAATTTTATACAATTGGGAGTAACTAAGTTTAATAAAACTACTTTTTGGTGGGGAGCATGATCTCTCAGCTCCCCTAGGAACCCTCTGAAATAAACTTTCTCAGAAAAACCTTACAAACAAAAGTGATAAGACTCCGTATGTATAAGTTTAATGTACAGGTTTCGACTTCAATGAATAAGTTTAAGACTAAATATAGATAAGTTTAATGAATCCGGATGGTGTCTTTTTTCAGAAATACGCAAAATTGAAACCTGAAAAAACTGTTCAGTAAAGATCAGTTGACTTCCAGTTAACCGGATTATCTTAAATTCGGGAAATGTTGGCAATGCATTTAATTCTAATTAATATTATATAGTCAGAATCATAACAAATTGAAATGGCCCTCTAAAGGAAAGCACAATCTTTCACCCCTCCACCAAAACTGAAATGAATTTTCCCGGAAAAATGCTTGAAATAAAAGTCATAGATCTATATTGTAGTCGCAATGGTTCCCAAACTTCTACCCCAAGGACCCTTTGTTATAGCGAAAATCTGATCAAATGAAATAACTTTACATAAATATCTAAGAGAAACATTACCAACTTAACTTTGATATCTTGAATGGTAAAAGGTGGCGAAAAAACAAAATATAAATAAAGCATTTTGATATTTAAAGTAGTATTTATTGATATTGTAACTTTTGATTTGACATACAAAAACATTATTTTTTTTTTTCAGGATATAAAATTGGTATCTTGTTTTTGTGATAGACTGACAATTTTGGACTTCCAGCGAATTTGCGTTTTTCAATTAAGCTTTTCACATACACATACGCACACGCAATTTTCTAAAAACCACCTTTTCTAATTCAGGGGACCTCAATTATTACAGTATTTCCGGTGAAAACTTGGTTTCGAAAATTAGATTATTATCTTATTATTTGTCTGTGGGGAAGGAACAAACCCTACGCTATCCAAAGCTTCACTGGGCCCATATAGCTACCCCAAGAAAAACAACAACAAACCGGGTATAGAACAAAAATCGAGATCCGGATCTAATCCATCTATAAGATTCACCGCAGTCCGAATAATTCGGACAATAAGCTTAAGCGGAAATAGCCTAAGCTCTTCCACAGACATCCTATTCCGACAAAGGTCCTGAACCTAATTTCCTCACAACACCAGGCAAATCAGTCATAGATGGAGGGTATTTCTCCTCTGTCATCACGGGACTCTACAAAATGGATCCGGCATGAAAGCCCCCTTATGTAGTGATGAACCACAATGTCCAGTAAGAGATCCTGAGAGCGCTCCGTGAAAAGCACAGCAACGTCTCACTAATGGCCTTGTCCGGACCCCGATGAGCATTTTGGACTGCCGAAAACCAACTGAGCTCATCCATAAGGATCAATACTGTGAAGCTGTCCATGTCTGGAAGCCTGAAGACATATGCCAGAAGACACGCCAACAGCAGGCTCGGGACCAATTAAGGAAGAGGCAGAGGCGCCTAATTCGGCAAACCTATCCACCTCCTCATTCCCGAAAAATCCCATGTGACCTGGCACCCAGACTAGAAGCACATCCTTCAGAGAAGAAAGCTTTTCTAGTCTTTTAGAACATTCTAACGCCAGCCTGGAACTGACGACACATGCAGCTTGGCTGTCCTTCAGCGCAGCTTGGCTGTCCGAGCAGATACAAACACCTTTTAAGTTAGTGTTACATACCCTCTCAACCAAGGCACAACGAAGAATAGCATAAACCTCAGTCTGGAAGACTGTGATCCATTCACCAAGAGATACTGCCAAATGAACCCCGGTCTCAAAATAGACCTCAGCTCCAGACCTACCATCCATGCTGGAACCGTCCGTGTAACCACGGAAGTAATTATCAGGTATCACACCAGGCGGACCCAGTCTTGACCAATCTTCCCTAGAGGGTAACCTGACACTGTAAGAATGCTCGAAAACAAAAGTCTTCAACATTCTATCAGAAGGAAAACTTGTAACATGGACCTTCAAAAGTATCTCGCGATGAATGATAGAGTGACCATATCGCTTACCCTGCCAAAAACCTGCCTGCTTAAGAAAATTCGAAAATTGGATACGTAGCAATAATTCCTTTTACCAGCAGTCAGTAACAGAAAGTAAAAAGTCTGTGAGTAAATATAGTTTAAAATGTAGTAAGAAGTAGTAAGATACCTACCTGCCCTTTGAGGCATAGAATTTTTCAAGTTATCACTTGCTCCAAAGTTTTTCCGAAATAATTTATTGACGTTATACTAAACCTTCATAGCATATAAGTATTGAATTTTATCTACTTCAGTGTATTTTATCTTTGAGACAAAAATATTTCCTTCATTTCTCGGACTAGTTCACATAAGTGAACATCCAAAGCACGGGTGGTACAAAATTTAGACATTTCCTTCAAACTAGGAATTTTTACTCAATGAATAGTTTCCCTAACAATGGTAGTGGGGAAACTGTTGGTTAGTACAAATGACATATAATATTTGAATATGTTTATAGCCAAGAAGTTTTGCGTGAAAGCCTGCTTTATTTTGTATTAAACTATTTTGTGATAACCTGCTTCAAAATTATTCAGGGTATCATGAAAAATATCTTTAATGTTTTCCAGCTCTGCGGACCCGATCACAGCATCATATATTCCGAAGGAAATCGTAAGTCTTTTCCCGAGAAAACTGCAAAAACACTTGGAAACTTGTTCCATAGATTCAGACTTTTGTTTAAGCAATTTTCGTTCAAATATGGAATTCTAGCAATGATTTTAATCCACCCACATAATCATATAGATATTATATAAAAATATAGATAGCACTTTAAAAATATAAGTTAATAGGCCTTTATGTATATAATTACTATACCGAAGTTTAAAGGCAATAAATTGTTGAAGCTATTTGCATGAAAATAATTTTACGAAAATAAAAAACATTCGGACAGGCGCACAGATGCGATTGATGAATTTTGACCAAATCCCTCATTTCAGATGCGATGGTTTATCTAAACGGAATATCAAGGTTTATTATACATATTGCTAAATAAAAACATTTGCTAAAAATACATTTGCAAGCTTAGAGCCCCTAAAACTACGGTGAACACTAAATTTAGAAAAGCAGATATGAGTGCATTAATTCATTTTAAAGCCATATGAGAAAGTAAAAATGAATCGCTTTGGAGAAACTTTCGAAAAATAAATAATTAAAACGAAATGTATTATTTCGTAAAAAAATAAGTCATATAAATCAGAAATTAAAAATTATTTGATTAGATGTTGAGTATCTGCCAACATTGAAATAATTTGGATAAAAGAGCTATAAACTGTGTTTCAATTTATAGTCTAAAAATCTACAACTTTGGTGACAAATCTATGATTTTTTTACGTCGTAGCAATGCTACATTGTTTTGGTTCTGACCGGTTCTGAATTTTCATCTATCTTCACAGTAAGCTTTACAATCAATTCGTAGCAATGCTTCCATTGCTTTGGTTCTGGCTGGTTCTGAACTTTCATCCATTTTCAGAGTAAGGTTTACAATTAATTCGTAGTAATGCTTTATTGCTTTGGTCCTGGCCGGTTCTGAGTTTTCATCTATCTTCACAGTAAGCTTTTACAATCAATTCGTAGCAACTCTTCATTGTTTGGTTTTGAATTTTCATCCATTGCCAGAGTAAGGTTTACAATCAATTCGTGTCTTTACATGAGTCATCTGTTTAGATGACTTCAACTACATGTTTATACAAAAACCACCTTAGTTGACTATATGATGGAGGTTATAGAAGGTTATAGAAGTATGTGTAACGCGTCTATTACAACAAAAAAAGAATGACTACAAAATTATGGTTTAAAATTCACCTATTACTATTTAATATTATAATATCTATTGAAAGGCAATTTATAGTGAATAGTTGATAAAGCCATTTTAAAAATAAAATATGTAAACAAAAAAAAACAACTATTAATGACCCCGTAGGGGGAAGTGGACTAGCCACTTCTTCAGGGATCTAGGCGTCCCTGCGGGTTTCCCAGCCTAACAACACTACAATATACGCTCATATTGACATACTTAACACTACACACTACACATAGGGCCTGCAGAGGTAGTTGATGTGTGCAGCTACTTGGGTTCAGCGCACCCACAGGTAAACTTGAGCTCCCCACCACACACATTCACTCACACCTGAACACTCGACACTTTACAGACGACCACACACACTGCATGAACAAGGACACGCACTCGTTGAGAGCTCGGAGTATAAATATCTCTCCCTCGTGCTTGCCGGCACGAGGCTTTGGGGCTAGGGTGGAAAAGGGGATCCTGGGCATTGAGGGAGACGACGACCTGCGGGCGTCCGATCCCAACACATGTCTTTGGCCTCGGCTTCACCCGAGAGCTCTACCTGGGGGATAGCCCGACTCCAGGAAGGCTAGGGAATTCCGCCTCAGGCGGGTTCCTAGGGTTAGGAGGGGGGCCGCGGGGGCACGGGTCGATGCTTCAGTATTGGAACGCTGTCTTCCGCGGCACCTGACTATATCGGGGTGTGATGGTCCACCCGGAGAGTAACCGGGTCCATTTTGAGCGTCCGTGGAGGCGGGACCACATATCTCGACGAAAAAAACAAGATTATTATGGACAATAATCAAAAACATCTTTCTGGGCCTAGCCCAACCTTTCTCCCTACCCCAATATCCCACCCTATTCCTAGTCCAACCCTCCAACCTAATCCTATACCTAACAATCCTTTCCCTTCTTCTGAATCCCTTCCCCTTGTAGAGATTCCCCACTCTACAGCAACTCCCATCCCTTCGACCGATCTTACAGGCAAAAGAAAAGGCATGGAAAAGGACAACACGACTGTGGAAACACTGACTGGGCTGCAATTTACGCTGCAGCCCTATAGCCCCTCTTCACCGCCAAGGAAGAAAGCCAGGGGCGGCAACAAAGTAGCTGAGAAAATTACGAAGTTTTTAGACTTGGAAGAAGATAATTGGGGAAGGTTCTTCGTTGTAAAAAAGAAGGATGGTTCCTTCACAAATGAGTGTTCCTTCAAATTGTACCAATATATAAAAACGTCCGTAGGTAAACCAAAAAGTGTAAAAAAGCAAAACGACGGATCTATTTGCATCGAAGCAGAAAACCGCGCTCAGGCAGAAATTATCCTGAAGTTACAAAAGTATATGGATGCTGAACTGGAAGCATGTCCCCACAAACGTCTAAACACATCACAAGGTGTGATTACATGTCGGGACTTTTTGAACAGTTCTGTAGAAGATATAAAAGAGGGTCTGGCTGATCAGGGTGTGGTGGATGTGAGGCGAATAAAGCGGAGACAGGAAGGTTCCTTAGTGGATACTGCTTCCCTCGTCCTCACCTTTGACCGCCCAAGACCGCCACAAATGATTGACGCAGCTTTCTATAAGCTAAAAGTGCGCCCATATATACCGTCTCCAATGAGATGCTATAAATGTCAGAAGTTTGGGCACACTTCCATGAAATGTAAGGCTGTAGAAGCGGTGTGCATATGTGGTAAACCTAACCATGAAGGCGATTGCACACCGCCAATTACATGCGTAAATTGTGGCGGAGATCATAATGCCAGATCCTCGGGGTGCCCAATCTTAACTAAAGAAAAAGAAATTCAGAAAATAAAGACACTTCAACAATTGCCATATCATGAGGCAAGAGCAATTGTTGAAAGTAAATTTTACGCAACCCAAGAAATTTCATACTCGGAGAAAGCAAAGGCACCCCAAATAGTGGCACACATTCCAGCCCCCGCAATTAGTCTGGGGCAACAAATAAATGACCCCTCCCCGGTCTTCAGGGGAACTATTACAAAGGTGGGAGAAATCCCACCACCCAAACATGCCCCTCAAGGGGCATTGGTAGCCGAAAGGCTACCAACAACTCCCACAGCTAGTGGGAGTAATACAAAGGTGGGATCAATCCCACCTAAACAAATGACTTCCTCCGAGGGGGAGTGGAAGGTGGTGAAATCACCGAGACGCTCTTCCAGGAGGAAAAGTCCAAAATTGATTCTGCCGCCCCCAAGCCCAATAAGGGTTAGAGGAAAAAGCGGCAGTTCCACTAAAGGACAAATAATTCCCAATGTCCGCTCCCCCCAGCAGCAATGGCAGCTGATGGGGACGGACATTGAAGCTTCGGAATCGGAGGGTGGCAGCATTTCTGACCATCCTCCTAGACATAAGAAAAGAGGTTGGCCTAAGGGTAAGCCTCGGAATAAGTGTGCCACTGAGTAAGGAATATTCTACGCATCCATATCATTTCTTTTACCAATATAATGAATCCGGTAATTAATAGTGTAAATAGTTTATTAAGTATTAGGATCCTACCAGGTATGAATTCTTCAAAATATTAAACATGTGTGAGTCCATTCTTCAATGGAACATGCGGGGCTTTATGAATAATATGGAAGGGTTACGTCGAATGGTGGCGGAATACCGTCCATTTGGGTTGTGCCTCCAGGAAACGAAGATTCGCCCGGGGCAATTCATTCGAATCCCTGGATACGTCGTGTATAGTAAAGAGGTACAACCTGCCCCAGGTGGGAGGGCGCATGGTGGAGTGGCCGTATGTGTACGGGATAATATCTCGAGCAAACGGCTACCCCTACAAAGTAATTTACAAGCCGTTGCCGTGCGCCTAGCCGCACCACTGCAGATCACTGTAGTTAGTATATACCTTCCAGACATATTCTGGCGGAAGAGTGATCTGGAGAATCTGCTCTCGCAGCTCCCCGCCCCGGTGTTGTTGATGGGAGACTTTAACTGTCACAACACCTGGTGGGGTTCGGCTAGGACTGATACTCGGGGCAGAACTCTTGAGGAGATTATAGATAATGCTAACATGATGCTCCTCAACAATGGTGCGGCAACACATTTCAATGCACACTCAGGAGGTTTCAGTTCAATTGATTTGAGTGTGACAACTCCCACCGTCGCTGTTCGCTTGGAATGGACCACACTAGACGAACTATATCACAGTGACCACTTTCCGATCTTAGTATCGAGCTCCATCTCCAGGTCAGATTTTGTGACACCCTGGAGATACGACATCAAAAGAGCAAACTGGCCTGCTTATGCTTCTAGAGTGGTGACACCACCCCTTACAGGAGACGTCACCCTCGACACTAGTTTATTTACGAAGGCGTTGACAGATGCATCCAGGGGTACTGTACCGAGGGTAGGTGGGAGAGTCATAAGATCTCCCGTCCCCTGGTGGACCCCGGAATGCAAAGTTGCTAACAGGGAAAAAAAGCAGGCCCTAAATAGATTTAAAAGGTATCCGACGGAGGAAAATTTAATTGATTTTAAAAGATTAAGAGCAAAGGAGAGGCGTTTAATTAAAAAGTCAAAAAAAGAAACCCTCACCTCCTACGTGTCGAAGATTTCTACATCATCGACATTGAGGGAGGTGTGGAATAAGATAAGAGCCCTCTCTGGAGGTCGCAGAACCCCGTCGATACCTGTTCTAAAAATTAATGATGTCGTCGTCACCGAGCCAGGAGAGGTGGCTGGGGCCTTGGCTGTACACTTTGCCCAAGTTTCCAGCTCACAGGCTTACTCAGCAGAATTTCTCCAGCGAAAAGGTGATGTGGAGCAACAGCCACTCAACTTTGAGACCGCTATCTATGAAGCTTATAACGAACCGCTGACCATCAATGAGCTAGAAAATGCTTTAAACAAATGCAAAGATTCTGCTCCAGGGGTAGATGGAATCCCATATGATATGATCAAAAACTTAAATGCAGCTGGGAAGGAAAGTCTGCTCAGACTATACAATAGCATATGGGAGATTGGCCAATACCCTGATGGTTGGCGTGAAGCAATCATTGTGCCGATCCCTAAAGAAGGAAAAGACCCAAGTGATCCCTCCAGTTACAGACCCATTTCGTTGACCACCTGCTTGAGTAAGGTCCTCGAATCTATGATCAATTATAGATTAGTTTATGTTCTAGAAACGAGAGGGCTTTACAGCCAGTATCAGGCGGGATTTCGCAGATATCGTTCTACGTTGGATCAGGCGGGCCGCCTTGAGATCTACGTGCAAAATGCATTCATGCGAAGGGAGCACGTGCTGGCCGTGTTCTTTGATCTCGAGAAGGCTTATGATACAACGTGGAGATATGCGATTCTGCGGAAGTGTCACGAGTGGGGATTGAGAGGGAAACTGCCAAGGTTCCTCCGCGGCTTTTTAGAGTCGCGAAGGTTCCGAGTGCGACTTGGGTCGGTCCTTTCGGACCCATATATCTTGCAAAATGGTATTCCACAGGGATCGGTGCTAAGCGTAACTTTATTCACGATAGCGGTAAATAGTCTAGCAGAAGTTGTAGGCAATCCTCTTCAAGTATCTTTATATGTAGACGATCTAGCAATTTATTTATCAGGAACCGATCTAGGCGAGGTCGGAGAAACCCTACAACAAGCAATAGACAGAGTGGCTGACGAGGCTTCTAGGAGCGGATTTAGATTCTCTGAAACCAAGACGGTGTGCCTACATTTTTGTCGTTTAAGACAGGAGCATAGTCCTCCCACATTGTTTCTAAGTGGCACACCTATTCAGTATAAAGAATGTATCCGTTTCCTTGGCCTCGTATTCGATACTAAATTAACCTGGCAGGATCATATAGATTATACCTACACAAAAGCAAGGAAAACCCTCGACGTCTTGAAATTTCTAGGAAGCTATAGATGGGGAACGGAACGGGAAATCTTAAAACGTATATTTATTACATTTACCCGTTCCAAACTTGAATATGGAGCCCCAGTTTATAGTTCTGCGCGCAGGTCACGCCTGAAACTACTAGACAAGGTTTACAATGAAGGTATTAGACTGTTCACAGGCGCCTTCCGAACTAGTCCTCTACAGAGCCTCTATGTAGAGTCGGGGATGCTGCCTCCTCAACTTAGGAGAGAACAGCTCACCCTGACATACATCGCTGGAATATGGGGGAAGAGTTTCCATAACTTATTTCCCGTCATATTCGAGAGCCCACATAATGAAGAGTTCTATCAACAGCGCTCGCGGACGCGACCACTTGGAGTCAGAGCCAAGGAATTATTGGCAGCGGAGGGAATTGAACTTGGTCCGGTGGTAGGTTGGGGCTTTGCGCCTTCTCCTCCCTGGTCATTACCCTCTGCAAGCGTCCGCATGGACCTGGCATTCCATAAAAAAGAGGAAACCCTTCCCGTCGTCTATAGACAAAAATTACTAGAAATTCTAAATATTTATTATGACTCCCGACCTATCTTTACAGATGGGTCGAAGATAGGCGACGGTGTGGGTAGCGCTGTGTACACGGAAGGAGTCACCCTTAGTTGGACACTTCCGCATTATGCAACCGTGTACACGGCGGAAATGTGCGCTGATGTTAGTGCATAGGCCATCAGAAGTTATATGCCTGGAGAATATACAATCTACAATAAGCCGCTTAATATGTTGACGCATCTCATTGTCAGAATGTGGCTGAGTTAATTGGCTCTGCGGGATCGCGTGAGTCGTCAGCTGAATCCGACCTCAATGGTCTAGGGATTGTCTTGTGCTTACTGCTGCTAGTGATCAGCAATCGTTGTGTCAAGGGGTTAGATCCGTTGTGCGCTCGGTGTGGCGGGTCCACAGATTGTGGCAGTTGTCCGCGGTTTAAATTGAGTAGAGGGGGTAGCGGAGGGCGTTAGGGACGTCGCGGCGTCTGCCTCTACACAAGACAGAATGGAACTTGAATGAGCTCCCGTGTGTAGGTGACCCGCTGAGATTGCTACAATTATATGATGAAGTGTCGAAAAATATTATTTATGTTAACAGGAAATGGCAAAGTCAGTGGTACAGGATAAGCGAAAGCTTAAAGATATTAAACCACGTGTGCGAAGTATTACAGTCGAGAATTTCCCGCGGCATAACTCTGTGATTTTGACGAGGCTGAGGATTGGACATACACGTGTGACCCATGGGCACCTCCTTATTGGCGGAAGAAGGCCGAGGTGCTCTCGATGCCGAGAAAGGCTATCGGTGGCGCACGTGTTGGAAGGGTGTCAGGCTCTGCGTACTCAGAGAGAAAAGGCAGGCCTGCCACATGACAAGCGCGCTATTCTACAAGAGGGTTCTCCTTATATAAAGAGGCTATTTGATTTTTTAAAAGATATTAATTTGTATAGAAATATCTAAATTAGTAGCTAGGTTAGGTTAGGTTAATTAAACTTGGGTGAAGGAATATCGAGTACTTCACCCAATTAGGTTAGTCTTTTTATGTTAGGGGAAAGGAATATCGAGTACTTTCCCCTCGTATGAATGTATATATTAGTGTGAATGTATTTATTAGTGCGATTGTATTTATTAGCGAGAATGTATTTACTGGAGTGAATGTATTTATTAGCGAGAATGTATTTATTAGCGTGAATGTATTTATTAGCGAGAATGTATTTATTGGCGAGAATGTTTTTATGTGTGAATGTATTTATTGGCGAAACTGTTAGGGCAAATGTTTAGCTTAGGTTTTTTATTTCGGGGTTGAAAGAATTTTATAAAAGTATTTCAACCCTATTAGGTTTAGATTAACATTAGGATTAGTTCATTTAAGGGTGTGCAGGAATATTTGTTAAAAGTACTGCACACCCAAAATAGAATAGTTTACAGTGAGCAAATAGCCTCTTTAGGATAGGTTATGTAGATATTTCAGGTTAGTTTCTTGCTTATATTACATAAAAATTTATCTGCATGCAAAAGTTCCACATTTAAATGATGCAAATAGATCCAGAATTTTCATATTAAACTTTATATGTATAATTGTTAATATATAATATTTATATTTAAATAAGATAGTTAAAAAAGATTTAATTAAAAAAGGGATGGCACAACAAGAGATGATCCACACTCCCCCTCGTCGACATGATCGATGAAATAAGAGGGGATGTGTGGTACCCTATTCAATAACCTTGGGCTCCTCATGCCTTGCTAGACAAGGCACTGATCTGGACGCCACAAAGGTTGAATATGTGCCATCCAAGCTCGTGCGGACCGAGTGGAGAACAAATCAAACTGAGGGGCGCTAATAACCT